>SKCR01030814.1:0-158397 GCA_019454045.1 Zanthoxylum bungeanum
CATGGTGAAAACCGCAAGTGCTAGCACACTACGAGTCTTGCGAAGGTGGTAGGGAGGTTCCCCCATGAGACGGGATCCATCCGACGAAGATTGGAGCTCCGTTTCTTCACTCAATATTCTGTTTTGCAGGACAGTGGACTGCATGCAGTGGGCGTGATAGGCAGTACGTTTTTGGGCTTGAATCGTCTCCAAATCGACTCTACCGATCAATGTGAGTATTCCGCTACCTCCGTTGATGTGTTCACACATAATTTCATGTCTTGTTTGATCTTGGGACCTTATAGAAAACCAACAGTTTCTTGTCGTTGTTTTTGGTTACTATTTCCGGTATTTAAGGACTATTTTGGGTGACTGTTTGTGCGGTTTTAATGGGGGTTACAGGGCTATTTTAGGAGTGTAGTTTTTGGTATTTTGGGGGGGCTGTTTGGGGCTGTATTTTGTTGCTGTTTGGCGAGAGATTATGGACGTGAGAGATTATGGTTTATTTTTGAAAGAGGGATTTGGAAGTCGAGAGGTTAAGAGTTTATTAGGGGTTTGTGGATTCGGTGGATGAGAGATGGAGAAAGTTGCCGAGTGTGAATGGCCTTTTTTCTGTTTGTGCCGTGAGGATCCTCCTTAGGGTTTTAGTTTGTGTGTCTTTTTATAAGAGTGGGTTAGGGTTGTCCTTGAATGGGTAAGAAATGGAGATTGTGTGATCATGGGGAAGATTTAATTAGTTTGTTATAAGGAAAAGATTTCTTTAGTTTAGGAAGGTGATTTATTTAATTTAGGAAAGAGATTTATGAGATTTGATTTGATTTATTTAATATATTAATGAGATTTGATTTGATTTATTTAATTTAGGCATGTGATTTATTTAAATTAGAAAAGTGATTTGTTTGGATTTTAACATGTGTTTAATGTTTTAATTATTTTGGATTGGGCTTAGAGGCTTGGGCGTGTGGCTTGGTGGTGTGTGGGGATTTTTAGGGCCGAGTCTAACAGTTAAAACATAGATTAATCGAGCGAACCCGAGGCTATGAAAATGAATGAAATCTGGCAAGGTATTGATTTTTTGAATTTTCCCTTTTGACATCCATTTCCCGCGACTTCCGCAACTTAAAGGGTGGTGCCTCAATATAAGGCTCATCATTGGGTCTTATGCAAAAATGCAGTGCCTACAGCAGTGTTGCTCACCAAGATTTTCCTAATACCTGCTCGTTATGCTAAGAGCATAAGAGACATCAGGTCTTGCACATAGCATGGCGTACATGATTGATCCTATTGCTGAAGCATAAGGGATCCTACTCATACGCTCTATATCTGAAGGAGTATGTGGACATTGCTCATTAGATAATTTGATTCCATGACAAGTAGGTAAATTACCTCTTTTGGAATCTTCCATTTTGAATCTTTTCAAAACTTTATCTATGTACGTAGATTGAGAAAGTCCTAACAACCTCTTTGATCTATTACGGTAGATCTTAATGCCGAGGATGTAGGCTGTTTCTCCTAAATCTTTCATAGAGAAATTCTGAGATAACCATTTCTTGGTGGCTTGCATCATGGGAATATCATTCCATATAATTAATATGTCATCGACATATAATACAAGAAATACAACAGCACTCCCACTACTTTTCCTGTAAACACAAGGCTCGTCTATATTTTTTATGAAGTCAAATTCTTTGATTGTCTCATCAAATCATATATTCCAACTTATGAAGGCTTGCATGAGTCCATAAATGGATCGTTTAAGCTTGCATACTTTATTATGACCATCCTTAGATGCAAACCCCTCAGGTTGTGTCATATAGACTTCCTCTACGAGGTTCCCATGAAGGAAAGTTGTTTTGACATCTATCTGCGAAATCTCATAATCAAAGTGTGTAGCTAGTGCCAGTAAAATTCGAATGGACTTTATCATTGCAACAGGCGAGAAGGTTTCATCATAGTCAACTCCTTGGATTTGTCTATAACATTTTGCCACCAACCTAGCCTTATAGGTTGGGATGTTGCCTTCTGCATCAGTTTTACGCTCGTAAATCCACTTACAACCTATGGGTTTTATCCCTTCAGGTGCATATATCAAGTCCCATACTTGATTCTGATACATAGACTCTATTTTGGATTTCATGGCCTCAAGCCACTTGACTAAATCAATGTCACGCATTGCTTCGTCATAACTAGTGGGATCGTCATTATTAATGACCTGATCATGTTCCTCATCAATATGGAAACCATATCTTTCAGGCTCATGTATTTCCCTACCATACCTTCTGAGTTCATAACCTTGTGGTTGTTCTGTCGCTGCCCTTTTGAGGGGCCTGAGGTTTAGTTCTATGTTAGTTTGTTCTTCTCATACCTCTTTGAGGTCAAGTCTACTCCCACTATATTTCTTGAGAAGGAATTCATTCTCTAGAAATTTAGCATTTCGTGTGACAAATATTCTTTGTTCATTTGGGACGTAGAACACGTATGCTCACGAGTTCAAGGTATATCCTACAAACTTACATTTAACTGCCCTATCATCCAATTTGTTAGTTTCTGTGAGCTTGACATATGCGTCACATCCCCAAACTCTTAGATAACTAAGACTAGGATGTTTCCCAGACCATAACTCATATGGTGTTTGACTAACAGTCTTGGAAGGAACTTGGTTTAGTAGTAGTGTTACAGTTTCTAAAGCAAGACCCCAAAATGAAAGAGATAGATATGTACCTGGCATCATTGATCGGACCATATCTAATAATGTGTGATTTCTCCTTTCATAGACCACATTATGCTGTGGAGTTCCCGGAGGAGTCCACTGGGAAACAATGCCATTTTCTCTCAAGTAATCTTGAATTTCGTTGCTTAAGTATTCACCACCTCGGTCAGACCTTAGTGACTTAATACTTTTATTAAGATGGTTTTCTACTTCAGCCTTGAAGTCTTTGAATTTCTCAAAGGCTTCAGATTTGTACCGCATAAGGTACACATACCGATATCGCGAATGATCATCGATAAAGGTAATGGAGTAGGAGAATCCACCTCTAGCGGTGACTGATATTGGTCCACATACATCAGAGTGTATGAGTTCTAATGTCTCCGCTGCATGTTGTTCTTTACCTTTGAAGGGTAATTTGGTCATTTTACCAAGTAAACAAGACTCACAAGTTCCATAACGTTTATATTTGAAGGGTTTGAAATATCCGTCCTTATGTAGCTTAGTTAATCTTGTTTCATTGATATGACCTAAGCAACTGTTCCATAGAAGTGATTCATTGAGATTATTTGAGTTAAGTTGTATATATTAGAGGTTGAACATTCTTTGTTAGTTTGTAAGACATAGATAACATTATTCAAAATACCATCTCCATATTTTATTTCATTGAAATAAATATAACATTCATACAACTTATTAGGCATGAAAAGCCTTTATTACATAAAGAAGAAATGGAAATGATGTTCTTTACTAGAGAAGGTACATAAACACAATCTTCTAAGTCTAAAACTAAACCATTCGGCAAAACTATTGAATACGTCCCCACGCACAATGAAGCCAGTTTTTCTCCATTAGCCTTGCGTAAGTCAACCTCCAATGATGGAGTCTCCTACTATTTCTCAGGCCCTGCACATTGTTACACAAGTGAGTCCCACAACCGGTGTCAAGCACCCAAGTAAAAGGTTCAGAGTTTTGAGAATATAGTTCAATCATAGACAACATACCTGAAGCATTGGGCTTCTTAGCCTCTTGGGCTTCCCTAGCTTCCTTGGCTTTCAATGATCTGCAGTCTTTCTTCCAATGACCCTTATTTCCACAAAAGAAACATTTCTCTTTTCCCTTTTTCTTCTCCACCTTACCATTGGGCTTTAGGTGATCTGGAGCATTGGCCTTGCCCTTATTTTTATTTGGGCCTCGTGGCTTCAGGTCCGTACCCATAAGCATGACGAAGGTTTTAAGCTCCGGTTCCAAGTCATTCTATGCTTGCTTTATCAGATTGTGCAATTATGCTAAAGTAGCTTCTTTATCAGACAGATGAAACTGCATAATAAAGTTAGAGAATTTTTTTGGTTAGGACTGAAGAATTAGATCGTGACATATATCATGATCCATGATGAACCCGAGGTTGGCAAATTTTTCAATGTGGCCAATCATCTTAAGCACATGTCCACTAACAGATCATTCCTTATACTTTGTTTGGAATAAGGCACATGACACTTGTAATCTCACGGTATAAATGGAAGTTGCATACAACCCCTTCAAGTGAAAGATGATGGTTTGAGCATCAATATCTTCGTGAGCTTTTTGAAGTTCGTCCGACATAGAGCCAAACATTATGCAAACTGTTTGCTCATCATCATCGACGTGTTTCTTCCAAGCATCAAATGTATCTTGGTCAGCATCTTCTGCGGGTTCAGGGGGAAATGGACTTTTAAGAACATAGAAAATCTTTTCTTGTCGTAAGATAATTTTAAGGTTTATAAACCAGTCATTTTAGTTGTCTTCTTTGAGCTTATGCTCATCAAGGATGGAACGAAGTGATACTCTGTTTAATATTTGAATGTTTGTGAAATATTTTAACCCACCTATTAAGAGAAAATTTTAAAATTAGGAATATGTTTTCATTAATGTTTCATAATAACATTGGCTTTTAATATTATGAAGTTGCTCCCACTCAATTGTTTTAAAATTTTAAGCAAATCGCATCAACCCCAATATGATGGATTTCTTATGGGCAAGGATCCTATTATCATTATTTCATAACTTCGACTAGGGCCGGTCTTTATAAAATACGATAATTAGGTAGGTTCCCAACCAATTTATGATATAAACCACAATTCCTTGATCATTGGGTTGGGCAATCAAACATGCTATAGCTTATGCTAGTCCTTGTGGACACCCAATCTTTGCCACTAAGTTATAAGACCACGCCTAAGGGTCGTTTCATCTTATGACTCAGAAAAGTCAAACCATTGTCAATAGTACGATTTAGGGACAAATTGGTATTGGTCAGTCTGGTAAAGCCTAGTCCTGCCAATACGGTTTAAGCCCTTTGGGTATATACTTTACAATGGGAGGTAAATTTTAGACTTAAATTATTATTGAGGATTTTAGCAAGTTTAAGTGAATAACAGACAAATGGATTCCTCCATTGAAAATTCCCTAGAGGGAGGGTGGAGCGAACTCTCATAAATACCCTTACCTCTTAGGCTCTTATCGCCTTGGTGACAGGAATAAACAATAGATCCTCCAAATTAGTCTAACACTTTAAATATTCTTTAAGGTAAGCTTTGAGTAAATGATTATCTAGATGTCTTCACAGCTTTTCCTTTTGGCTATAAGAAGGTAGTGAGTGAAGGAAGACACCAAATCATTATCTAACTCTAGTAATACATTTGGTTAAATTAACTTTAGTTTGGAAAGTTTTATTAACCCCTTGGTCCCATCCCACTTGTATCTTTTATAATGTATTTCATTATAAACAAGTGATTTATATTTATTAGCCTTAATTGTAATAAATCTCTAAGTTCATCACGGAATAATTACTTAGCTAAGGGATAAGCAATACACTCTCTATTTCTTAGAAAGTCTCTAGATGCTTGCACCCTAAAATAATCATGCCAATTCTAATCATACATAGAATCATCAAGCATATGAGTTTTAATATGTTGGAATTATTTTAGGCATTAAATAACTTTGATTAATATTTAATTATGATATTGCATTTTATTTTATTCAAATAAATTTACTATTCACATTTTTCTGCAGACGTGTGAACTTGAAATGCAATTTCACAATTCAAATCTTAACCAAATCATGCAAAACTTGTGCCTAAAATTAAGTTTAGGGTGCTAGTTTTCCAATGAATTTTTAAATTTAAATGCAATTTCACAGTTCGATGGACACGAGCAACTCATGCATCCATGTGATACACCAAGCGGACGGATCTTCGCTAGTAGCCTATGAGATCGGCTACCCCAATTAAAGGCGGATCATATCATCATGCTAGTCTCTCCGCTTTGTGAACGCCCAGATTATTCACAAAACTATGACTAGGAACATTTAAGAGTAATGATTCTCATAAGGCGTGGAAGCCATCGTCTTATTACTCCAAAGGCTTTATTACAGTGTTGATGATTCATATAAGTTATGTAAGGCACGTATAATAAAGATTGACATTTTATTAATTGATGAAAAATATTACAAATACATGTACATATAACCCATCCACAAGTTGGGTATAGCGCATATCCCTAACATAAAGGCCTCAGTAAACAAGACCGGTAAGCTAGAAGTATATGGAGAATCTAGCCATGAACTACGGGGTCCAAGGCCTGAGATAGATAGAGGCAAAAAAGCTTGAAGAATGTAGCTAATAAGCAGTAGATGGTTAATTATAGGGTTAATTAGATAAGAGGTGACAATATATGATACAATCAGATTGAGCACATTGAGCTAAAAAAGTATATAGTAAAATCATTATTGATAGTGGCTAAAATTACCCTCGTACGTATTCTTATCCCAGAGTTAAGTCCGAATGTGAAGAAGCTTAACCGTAGAGAACACTAGTATTTTGAAGAGCTCGAGGATACCAGCTAAGAAAGAAGTACAACAACGGTACGTTAACCGTGAAAGGTAACAGAAGTCCCCACTGACATGAAAAAGTTAAGGTTGTCATGGTGAGAGATATAAAATGTTTAAATCAAGAGTGGAACCAAGGTATGTAGGACGTCAAGCCATTATCAGAGTTTCAATTTTAAGACTGTTAGCCCATACAGAAAATTGAGTTAAAAAATGTCGAGAATAACTAGAGTCCTAAGAATACGGCTCTTTGATACATAGAGATAGTTGTAGCAAGATAATAAGTATAGAGAATTTAATAGAGGTTCATGGTTGGAGGACGATGGCATACCTCTCAGCCAAGAATTCAAGGATTATTCACTAGAGCTCACAAATGTTAAAGTAGTATGTGCAAGCATGACAAGAGGTGGTGTACATAATTCAGATGTTAAGATAAAATTGAATAGAGTATATCAGAACTAGAGATTTACAGAAGTTTTCATAATGAATTTTGAAATAGCGTAACAGAAAAGAAGTTAAGGAGAATAACAGTTAGTAGAGGCACAGATGCCCTCAAGTTCAGATGGATCTACGAGCTAAATTTCAGAAGGGATTCGAGGATGAATCATATTTAAGGGGGGAAGAATGCAATGACCCGATAACTCCGACGATTACTATATTATTGGTGGCAAGATACATGACATAAATCATGCTCATGCATACGTGTGCTCGTGAATTACTTTTGGGATGTTCGGTAAATCCTACAAAGTTCCAATACGAAATTTATCTTTTGTACCACTTCGAACAGCCCTTGGTATTATGGCCATAACCTTTTCCGTGTTGGATATTTTTTCCAAATTCGAATCAAAATCAGGTAAAAAAATTGACATTTCTTTTCTGCTACAGTAAATTTCGGGGATGATCTAGAATTTGGTGAGATGCCACTTCACGCAGTCGATATCCAACATCGATTCTATATAGGTAAAAGGGTCAGACTCTTCAACTAAGAGAACATCGAGACTCATTTCATATATTAAATACAAGCATTCAGGAGGTTTAGATACCCATTGTGACCTATGAAGTGTGTGTGTTGAAGGTTCTTCATCTACTTGAATTCTGGATCCTCCGTTGGTTCGTTGTTTTCAGGTTGGACTTCATCAAGTGCAACATGTCTATGATTACCACCTTCTGAAAAAAATTCTACCTCTAGAAAGTTTATGAAGCGAGCTATGAAAACATTTCGATGCTCGGTATCATAGAACAGATATCCCTTCGTATTAGAATGATATCCAACAAACCTAAACTTTTACCCTCGAGGCGAAAGCTTATCTTGTTGAGGCATCCTTACATAGGCAGGACAACCCCAAACCTTAACATAATTAAGATTTGGTTTCCTACCGGTCAATATCTCATATGGAGTCAGAGGAAGAGCTTTTGAAGGAATCTTATTCAAAAGATGTGCAGCTGTTAAAAGAGATTAGCCCAATAAATAATAGGGCAAATCTGTAAAACTCAACATAGATCGGACCATATCCAATCATGTCCGATTTCTCCTCTCAGACACTCCATTATGTTGTGGACTGTGGAGTACCTGGAGGAGTATATTGAGCGAGAATCTCATTCTCCTTCATATAATCCATGAATTCACTACTCATATATTCGCCGCCTCGATCAGATTGTATGCATTTATTATATTGACCAGTCTGTTTTTCTACTTCATTACAGAACTCTTTGAACTTTTCAAAGGTTTCCGATTTATGTCTCATTAGATAGAAATAATCATACCGTGACAGATCATCGGTAAAGGTAACGAAGTACGAATAACCACTGTGATCAGTCTGACTTAGTGAACCACACACATCAGAATGTACGAGTTCCAGTAAATTAGTGGTGCGGTATTGTAGACATTTCATTTTTGCATGAGCCCGATGATGAGCCTCGTTTGGAGGCACTACCTGAAAAGTTGCGAAATTTGCAAAAAATGAATGCTGGAATGAAAGAAAACCTCCAAAATCAGCACTTCATTGGATTCAGACTCTCTAGCCAGCCTCGGATTCGCTCAGTCAGTTTCCGCTTCAAACCTTAGCCTCAGAAAGCCCCTGCAACCCACCATGCACAGGCCCATAGGCCCATGAAAACCTCCCATGCACGCCCAAATCTTCCCAAATAGATAAAATTCCATGCAATTCACGTGTCAAAATGTTGTCGGAATTCGGCAGAATATCCGAATCACGTACGTACCAAGTACTTCGTTCTACCGATTTACGAGACAAGATCGGCTTCTAGCAAAGCACGAAGTCTATCCAATTCTCCGGTAATATTCTCTAAGAATATTTAAGATCTATATCAAGCGTAGTATACCAAGTATCGTGTATATCAGCCCAGTATCGGATAGTCACGTGCTAGGGCTGGAGCTGGATAAGTGTCTGCCCCGTCCGAAGCACATATCGGATGTCTGGTAACTAGTCTCTATAATCGGATATACCTGACCTTGTCATAATATCCCGATGGCTGGCAGCACTTAAGAGGACTAATACCGTATCCTGCGTGACATCATCTCCACTATGACTGGAGTGATACATCCGTCTTGACATCACACCCAATACTCTACGATTCTCAATATACTCAGCAGTCGGCGTACATAGAACCGGTTAGAGTCCTAGACGACCTCAACAAAAGTATATTGATTGTCGTAAGCATTAGCGGTGCAAGTCTCAGGTTAAGACCATACACACCTGCCCTGATGTCGGACTCCCATAGACACATAGTCATAATACCAATGGGATTCCGAGGGGTCTATCCAGAGCGAAGCTGTTTCCCGTACCATCGGTGAAACACAACCTCCTATCGCACTTGCATGAGTATCCAATACCCAAATAATGAGAACTATGTCGTTGTGCCCTCACAACGCGCACAAGTGCAATACTAGCCTATTCTGCATTATCGATGTCCAGTCTCGATAATACTCCGGCTAGGGATATTTAATGATTAATCCTTCGTGGACTGATACTGTCTCATATCATCTCAATCCAGGAACTAATCATAGGGACCTCTCTTCATTTATATATCTAAGGTGATCTAATCACAAATGATGAGAGTGCAATTTCCTTGTCACATAGTTAATTTGTACAACAACACTATGATCTGTACAAATAGTGACGCTATGGGTCATGTTATCCAACAATCTCCCACTTGGCACATAGCCAGTCACTCAAGTGTCGAACACCCGAACTATGTACGGTTCGCTCAAATTGCTGAGAAAAGGTTTTCGTCAGCGGATTTGCATGATTATCATCTGACGCGATTTATACGATCATCACATCGCCACGATGTATGATCCGAACGAATCAGATGATAGAGAAGTATATATCTGGATCGTCGATGAGACCTTTAATTCTTTAGCCTTGTGCTGACGCCTAGCTCAGCTTCTAACATAACTATATCTAATCTAATTAGATTTATTACCGACCCAAATGGCTTCTATTGCTGCCTCAGCTGCAGCAATAATCCGCATTTGTTGTTTATTCGGCAACAGTATCTTGCTCGGAAGATTTCCAGCTCATTGGCCGTTATTCAAACTTTATAGTACCGCAGTATTTAACTGTTTGGAAACTTGCGGTAGTGATCCCAGTCACTTCAAGTTCTCCTTCTCCATAGTTTAAGACAGCATCTTTAGTTCTCTAAGATACTAACAGATGACCTTAACTTCAATCCAGTGACTATCACTTGGATTGTCCTGATTGTGACTCCATATGCTTAAAGCGTATGGACACCATATCAAGTACATTTTAAATGTACAATTTCCCAGAGAGTGTTAACAACTCCAAATCTATCCCAGTAGATCTTTATTCCTTGAATAAAGGTTGTTACTCCCCAGAATTCTACGGAGAATATCTATGAAAGCCAAGCTTTCAACAATTGCTTTATGGGAATTTCCTTGTCAGTGCGCACCCACTAACCTCCTTATATACACAAGAATCATTTCGTTTTTGAATCAAATCATTAACCATTATGATTATTTCAAAATGACAGTTCCAAGAACCTTATGCTTGCTTCAATCCAAACATGGATCGAATAACCCGCAAACCTTGTTTGTCGGTTATACAAAATCGTCAGGATGTTGTAAGCATCCTCCCAGAGGTTTCCTTTTCAGGAAAGCGATTTTGATCATTAACTGACACATTTCATAAATGAAATATGCAGTATCTACAAGCATCTTCAAAATGGATTTACTATGGCAACAGATAAAAGGTTGAACCGTTATTAACACAATGTTGATAACGATACCTTTCCGTCACAAGCCTAGCTTTGTACGTTGGTTTGTTGCCATCCATGTATGTCTTCCTTGAAGACGATTACAGTACCAATAGGCATAATGCCTTGCGGTACAACAACTAGTATCCAAAATAGTTGTTATACATGGAATCCATTTCGGACTCATGGCACTTTGCCATAATAGGGAGTCGATACCTTGTATCACTTCCTCGTACGTAGTCGGTTGGTATACCCTCATAAGATTTATATCATTAAGGGGTTACATCAGAAACCCATACCCCAGGTTGTTTCCTGATTCTCTCCGATCTACGCGGTTCTTGTGTATTCGAAGATTAATGGTACAGATTCATCATTGATGAACTGTTTATGTTCCATTACGGACTTCGTGCCTTGAATAGTATTACTCCGATTTTCATCGAGTATCACTATCCTCCCACTGACCACTGCATATCGGTGTTCCTCTTAGGAAAACCGCATGGTGAGCAACAATTATATTGTTCTCATGTGAGATTTATAAGTACTATACTTATGGTTTCCCTTAGGATAACCTATAATTGGCACTTACCCAATTTGGGTCCTTAGTTTGGTATCATCCAAACGTTATGCCCGGCATACCCAAATTATTAGGAATGAGAAACCCTGTTTCTTTCCTGTTCATATCCTATATGATATCTGTCAAACAGATTTATATGGAACCTTATTCTAAATAAGTTTTGCACTTTTAATACATATCATGTTGAAGGAAATGATAGCTCAGAGCAACTCGTGATAAACCTTATCATGTCCAACAAAATTCGGTTTTCGTTCGGACACACCGTCTAACTGACGTGTCTCGGGAGGAGTCCTCATCTGAAAGAATACTATACTCTTTCATGTATGTTTGAAACTTACTGCTTAAGTATTTTCCATTACGGTCTTACCGTGACGGTATAATACTATAGCCGATCTGTTTATCTACTTCGTGTCTAAACTCTTATAGTTTCCGATCTGTGTTCTTCAAAAGAAACACATAACCATAACGTGATGCCACATCCATTAAGGTCACGAAATATTCATGTTCACATCTAGCCTAGCTAGATATGGGCCCACTAACTTCACCATGAATAGGGCTAACAGATCGGTGGCACTTTCACTATTACCAAGTAAATATTGTTTTAGGTACTTTACCTAACGAACTAGATTCGTAGACTTTATTTGAATAGTCAAATCAGTCCTAGTACCCACTCTTCAAAAGTACGAATATACGAATCTTGTTTAATTGTGTCCCAGACAACAATGCCACAAATAAGTCTCTATTGATCAAATCAATTTGAGCTATTTATTTGTCATTTTATATGTTTTGAGATTTTAATTATATTCAAAATATAAATTCTGTTATTCACATCTAATGTGTTTATCTCAGTATCATCTTTATATAATGAAACACTTAGTGTTCTAGTCAATGGATTAAACACTGATATAGAGATAATGTCTCTAGTCAAACTAGTTACATTATAACAGTTCCTAATTTAAGTACACACCCGAAGGGTAGTTCCTAAACTTAGGTATCTACGGTCGAAACAGCGACTTTCGTCTCGTTTCCGATTCGCAGAACAATCTCAGCCTGAAGTCAGTATCCTGCTCAAAGCAGATTCTGAACATCAATACATATATTTTATGTACCACACTAAGTATTTAAAATCTAATTTCAATACTATTAGTGAACATAACTTTGACAAACATTTTAAAGTCAGAGCCTTGCCCTTTCTTTAATTCCTTCGTGTCTGCCATATCCAAATGGTAGTCACTTTGGGATATGTCAATTATCCTTTTTTTTAATATTTCAGGAACCTTAGGACAAGCCTTGGGTTTTAGAATATTGAAACGATGTGCACCTCGTGCAACATGCCCAATTGCAAACTTTGACTTTTCACCTCTAGAATAGTCAATTAATTCTCCAAGAATTATTTATTGCAATTTTAATACTTATTAAATCTAAAATTAGATTTATGACAAGTATATTAAAATTAAGCATTAAAGTCATCATCACATAAATCTTCCAAAGATTTTATGCTCTACTGATTTTGCTTAATTTTGGGCTTAAGGTATAATAAGTTATTTTATCAAATAAAGTAACCTATTATTTATTCCCAATTTAAATCATTTAAAATATTTTAATCCAAGATTATATTTTAAATTTCCAACTTTTCAATTTTATCTTGATTACAATAGTCCAACTATTTAATCAACGATTAGTGGTACTATATATATTATAATGATTATAATAGTCCAACTATATAATCAAATATAATCCAAATTAATTAACCTCAATTACATTGATTACTATAATCCAATTATAAAATCAACTGTAAACTGAAATTAATTAATTCAAATATATTGATTAATATAATCCAATTATATATAATCAAGTATAATACAGTCCAACTGTTTTATTAAAACAACATTAAATATTAGTCCAACTAATACTTTTAATATATTTGACGAGTGATATTTGTTTGAGCGCGCGTATGGCGAGTAATTGAACGAATATTGCAAATTCAATTCTTGCCTCCCACTATTTTTCGTCGAGCCTCTAACCCTCTGTCGAGTACTCGGGAAACCGTGTTTCCTAGTGGGCTAGGATCCCGTTAAATATCACACAATCTTGACTTTGGCCAACAAATTGTATGATAATTAACTAGGTAGATCTCTAAGATCAATTGGATCTCATCCAACTCCTAGATCCGGTAGGGGGACATCCAAGTTCGAAACATATATCTTATATATGCCTATATATCCAATATATAGCCTAACCTTTTTCCTCTGAATCAACTAGGCCTTGGCTTTGGCACAACAAACCTAATGATCCCAGTCAAGCGCGGACCCATTGACATGGAAGCTTCGTAATCAATGTCGATGGACAAGAAGTGGTCTTGACTTTGGCCAACAAACCACAACTTGGACAAGACACCAATATGGAACAAAGCCTCGTGATTCAAACACATCTTCGACGGACAAGGGCTTGACTTTGTCCAACAACCCATGCCAATCTAGGATCTTGAGCAAGAATCACTCAATGGAAGGAAAAGACGCATGATATTTTAATGAGGGCTTTTCGCGTGCAAATTGGCTACCAATTTAATTATCTTTGTTAATGTCTCATCATCATACACCCTTAAACATGCATTCTAAAAACATAATAAAGCGAGTATGAAATAAATAATAATGATATGCGGATGGATAATTTACACATTGATCCTAGATCAAATCTCTCCCTTTCTCACTCAAGCTAGCACTTGTATTACTTCTACCCGTTACACTACAGTTCTAAAGAAACCTCATTTACATTGAGGGGAATAGGTGAGAAGAGAATACAAAGAGAATAAAGGTGATAAGGCTGGACACGCAGGTCCAATTTAATAAATCAAATTTATTACAACAATTTCCAAAATTACCCCACCCATCTAATATCCATCCGATATATATTATTCATTCATCACAACCACGTATTCACACATAAGCATGCTATCAATCAATCTAATCAAATTAATTAATCTGATAATTATGTGATCATCCAATGTTCAAACAACGATTTGATTTTGCTCGAGTCAAACTCGTTTTTGCGAATAAGTACTCAAAGTACGAATTCATGAATTAAATTAAACTACATCATTAAATCCAATTTAACATATATTTAATACTAATTCACTATTCAATTCCAAATTAATATTACACTTTATTTAATAAACCTTTAACGACTTAAATTCCAAATTAATCGCTTCGGGTCTCAAAGCCCGATTAACGTCCAACGTCAATTCAATTCAAGTCTAATGGGCTTTAATTAATTTCTTTAAGGCGTGGGCTTCGGCAACCAAAGCCCAATCAAGGAGTAACCCCATAAGCCTAGAAATCAATTTAGGCCCATTAGGCCCAATTAAACTTTAAAGGTTTATAAGTTGCATTTGGGCTTTATGGTAGTGGTTTTGGGCCCAATTGGATCCAATCTATTTGGCCTAAACCCAACTTGATAAAATCAAGCCCAATTAGCCCAATTACAACATAATAAGCCCAAATCCAATTTAAGGCCTAAATAACTAAATTACATGAATCCAATTCCGCAATTTAATTACCTAAAGTGCATTACATGATTAATCACCCAAATCAATATTTCCAAAACATGAAATTAGTCCAATTAATCATGCTCATTATCATCATCACATGTCCAACACATAAATGAAAAAATCAAACCCATTACATGATTTTAAGTCTCGGCCAAGGAGGGATTTTGTGTCCGATTTGGTTTCAATCCAATCGAACCCACAATCGACATCAAATCAACATCCAATTTGATTTCATACACATCCAATGTCACAAAATCAAAAAATCCAAGACATTATAGGGCATGATGCATTCGGCCACCTTAAGGAAATTGGGGATTTTTGTTCAATTCAAAATTCAATCCAATTAATCTTAAATTAACATCATCCTACATGATTCTAACTCATCCAATGAATCAAAATCAAAAATTCCAAATATCCAAATAACCCTAAAGTTTCGGCCAACACACATATTTTGGGGAAAATTATTCTAAATCAATTTTCAACAAATTGGTCCAACCAAAATGCAATTCAACATGTTATAAGCATACTTAAACAATCAATTCATTCAAATCATGCTCAACACACATTTACCCAATTTTAAGCCCTAAAATTTTCATGCTCAAACCTAGGCTCTTGATGCCATTGTTGGTTTCTATTAAGGTCCCGGATCGATTATAAGCATGAAAAACATTGCGAATACATATCGACGAAGTTGCGGAATACTCACATCGATCGGTTGAGACGATTTGAAGTCGAATGGAGCCAAAAACACACTGCCATTCATGCCCAAACTGCAGCAGTCCACTGCCTTCAAAACAGAAACTTTGAGATGCAAAATGGAGCTCCAAGCTTTGTTGGACGGATCCCGCCTCATGGGTGGACTTCCCTAACACCTTCGCAACTCTCGTAAGTGTGCTAGCACTTGTGTTTTGCAACAAAACACACTCATTGCTTCCCATTTGGCTCACGGCAGTGAGCTGTGAAGAAGAAGGAGATGAAGCCCATTTGGGCGTGAGAAGTGAGAGAGAAATGGAGGAAATGTGTAATGGTTGACTTGTGAAAATGAATTACCAAATGCTTTATATATTTTTCTAAAAAATTAATAAGCATTTACCACTTTAATTTATCAAATAAAGTCAAATGGAAATGGCTTGCTCAACCACCAACACTATTCCAACCACACACATCAACTATTCATTTTACTTTAATAAAGTGATGTGTGTCTATCAATCAATCAATCACATCACTCAAAGTGACATTTGATTTGACGCTTGATGTGACGAATGATTTGACGCTTGATGTGACTTGCGTCGCCGCACTCGAATTCGAAATACGAATGCGCTCGCAATCACACTCGGGCTCGGTTTCGCTAATTCCCAATTAGCAAGTTTTCCGTCGCGTCGTAATTAAATGATTACGCCTAGCGAATTCACTATTCACGTCTAAATTAATTCGTTCGCCCGAATTAAAATCTAATTTTAATTCCGCGTCGAAATCCAATTTTGTTTAATATATCGAATATATTAATTTACCGATTAATTCCAAATTAATCGTTATCTCTCTCTAGACGATATTTTATCCTAGATAAAATATCTCCGTAATTAATCCTGGATTAATTTTCTCTTTCCTCTATATAATCCTAGATTATTAATGAGTGCGAGTTATGCGTCATCGGTGAATTATCGGGAAGCGACCCATGAGATCCCCGGAAAATTCGGCAGTAAATACGGTCGTCGGAATATCCGAATCACATACGTACCAAATACTACGTTCTACCGATTTACGAGACAAGATCGGCTTCTAGCAAAGCACGAAGTCTATCCAATTCTCTGGTAATATTTTCTAAGAATATTTAAGATCTATATCAAGCGTAGTATACCAAGTATCGTGTATATCAGCCCAGTATCGGATAGTCACGTGCTAGGGCTGGAGCTGGATAAGTGTCTGCCCCGTCCGAAGCACATATCGGATGTCTGGTAACTAGTCTCTATAATCGGATATACATGACCTTGTCATAATATCCCGATGGCTGGCCAGCACTTAAGAGCACTAATACCGTATCCTGCGTGACATCATCTCCACTATGACTGGAGTGATACATCCGTCTTGACATCACACCCAATACTCTACGATTCTCAATATACTAAGCAGTCGGCGTACATAGAACCTTTAGAGTCCTAGACGACCTCAACAAAAGTATACTGATTGTCGTAAGCATTAGCGGTGCAAGTCTCAGGTTAAGACCATACACACCTACCCTGATGTCGGACTCCCATAGACACATAGTCATAATACCAATGGGATTCCGAGGGGTCTATCCAGAGCGAAGCTGTTTCCCGTACCATCGGTGAAACACAACCTTCTATCGCACTTGCATGAGTATCCAATACCCAAATATATGAGAACTATGCCGTTGTGCCCTCACAACGCGCACAAGTGCAATAGTAGCCTATTCCGCATTATCGATGTCCAGTCTCGATAATACTCCGGCTAGGGATATTTAATGATTAATCCTTCGTGGACTGATACTGTCTCATATCATCTCAATCCAGGAACTAATCATAGGGACCTCTCTTCATTTATATATCTAAGGTGATCTAATCACAAATGATGAGAGTGCAATTTCCTTGTCACATAGTTAATTTGTACAACAACACTATGATCTGTACAAATAGTGACGCTATGGGTCATGTTATCCAACACAAAATTCCTTCATCGACACTTTCCAATTTAAAAAGATTTTGGGATCCCATCCAATTTAACAAGATTTGAGATATTCTCATCACCAAATTTGTGAGATTGTGTTCCAAAATAATTTAAGAAAATATCTCCCAAATCAATATGATTTGTTTCCTTGTTTAGAGAACCCTCCAAATCATTATAAAAGAGAGAGACAAATCATCAAAGTGGTGGCTTTTGATGGCAAACACAAAGCAAAAAACCTAGGAGGCTTATCCTCTTCTTCTTCTAAAAACTTGGACGACAAGACACCAAAAAACCTTAGGCCCTCATTTCTTCTTCTCATCACCAAAACTTGAAGGAAAAACCCTAGCCAATCACCAAACCAGCCAATCACCAAATCACAAAAAGAAACAATACCAAAAAACTCGTGAAAACCCTAACCACCAGCCACCGAAATAACAAAAAAAAATAGCAACCAAAACACCAAAAACAACAGCCAAAAACAACCAAAAACAGGCCAAAAACAGCAGCCAAAACAACCAAAAACAGCAACCAGAAAATAAAGAAACAGTGAATAACAAATAGAAAACATTAAAACAGTGAGTTAAATAACGAATCAGAAACAGCAAACAGCGAACCAACTTCAATCCTTCAGGCGATGACCTAACGCACTTCCGAGAAAGCAACTTAAAAGGTAAGACCTAGGGGCACCCTTACCATATTTTCTTTTATAGTTCTAGACGCTGCGTGTCTGGCTAGACGTGAAATACGTCCAACCGGCTATGCGAAGTCCTACATCAAAAACAGCCAAATCTTTGGCCACATCTCCTCTTTGGCATGTCGTTATTTATCCTTTTTTATTTATTTATTCGCTTTTATAGTTATTTTGCTTCGCCTTTATTTTGTTATTTATTTTTTATCTATTTATCATTATTTTATTGTTTCGCCTTTATTTGTGTTTCTTCATTATCCGTATATGCATGGTTATTTTTTTCAAGTCCGTTTACATTGCATTTCATTATCCCTTGTGGTATATTGGATGGAAGCTCAGACGTAAATTCTGTAGCCGAGTCCGAATGGACGGTAGTGCGGTTTGTACTTGGGATACTATTGGACAGTTATGACCCATATCATCACTATTTGTACAGATCATGGTGTTGTTGTACAAATTAACTATGTGACAAAAGAAATTGCCCTTTTATCATTTGTAATTAGATTACCAAGATGTATAAATGATAGAAGGTCCATATGATTAGTTCTGGATTGATAAGATATGAGACAGTATCAATCCAATAAGGTTTAATCATTAAATATCCCTAGTCATAGTATTATCTAGACTGGACATCGATAATGCGGAATAGACTAGTATTACACTTGTGCGCGTTGTGGGAGCATAACAGTATAGTTCTCATATATTTGGGTATAGGATACTTATGCAAGTGTAATAGGAGGTTGTGTTTACCGATGGTACGGAAACAGCTTTGCTCTGGATAGACCACTTGGAATTCCATTGGTAGTATGACAATGTGTCTATGGAAGTCCGAATCAGGGTAGGTGTATTTGGTCTTAACCTGAGACTTGCACCGCTAATACTTGCGACAATCAATATACTTTGGTTTTGGTCGTCCACGGTTTTAACAGGTTCTGTGTACCCCTCTTCTGGGTATATTGAGAATCGTAGTGTATTGGGTGTGATGTCGAGATGGAAGTATCACTCCAGTCATAGTGGAGATGATGTTCACGTAGGATACAGAACTGGTTCTCTTATATGCTACAGCTATCGAGATATTATGACTAGGTCATGTTTATCCGATTATAAAGACTAGTTACCAGAGATTTGATATGTGCTTCGTACGGGGCGGACACATTTCCAGCCTCAGGCCTTGCATGTGACATCTGATGCTGGATTGTAATACGCAATACTACGTATACTACGTCTGATATAGATCAAATATTCAGTAAGAATATTTTTGGAGAATTGGGTAGGCACGGTTCTTTGCTAGAAGCCAACCATGTCTTGTAAATCGGTAAAAATGTAATACTAGGAACGTACGTGTTCGGATAGTCCGACGACCGAATTTACTGCCAACGTATCCGGGGATCTCATGGGTCGCTTCCCGAAGATTCACCGATGACGTATGACACACACTTTATTAATCTGTGATTAATTAGATGAGAGAGAAAATTAATCTGGGATTAATTACGGAGATATTTTATCTGGGATAAAATATTAATTAAAAGAGAGAGAACGATTACTTTGGAATTAATCGATAAAATAATATATTCGATATATTATACGTAATTGGATTTCGACTCTGAATTAAAATTAGATTTTAATTTGGGCAAACAATTTAATTTAGAATTAATTCGTTAGCGACGTGAATAGTGATTTTGCTAGGCTTAATTATTTAATTACGTCACAACAGAAAATTCGTTAATTCGGAATTAGCGAACCCGAGCTCGGGAGTGTTTGCGGGCGCACTCGCATTTGGAATTCAAGTGTGGCCCACAAGTCACATCTAGCGTCAAATCACTAGTCAATCAAGTGATGGATGTCTTGTCATTTTGAGTGATTGACAACCAGTCACTATTCATGAGTGATGTAAGTTGTTGTAGGCATTTAATGCCAAATTTCCCTCCCTTTTTGCTTTTGTTTTTTGGAAAAACAAATACCAAAAATTAGATGGATATTATTATTAGGTTTTTGGAAAACCAAATAGACAACACTTGACTTTCTTCTCTCTCTATTCTCTTCTCCCACAATCGTCCATGGAGCCTTTTTCCTCTCAAGAAACCGTGAGCCTAGGGTTCAACTTTCTTCATGATTTTGTTGCAAAATCAAGAGTGCTAGCACACAAAGGAGTCATCCTAAGGTGATATGGAACTAATTTCATGAGCATGGAATCATCAAATAAAGCTTGGATCTTGGAGATTCATCCATGGAGCTTGACCGAAAATGGAGGAGCACAAGGAGCAGAAAGCCGAGAACCTTGGAGGGAAAAGCTTGAAGATTTTGATGTTCCTCGCATCGCAAAACTGCTCAATGTAAGTATGATTCCGCCATTCTTCATTGTTGTATTCACATGTGTTTCTTGCTTGAATTGATCCTTGGGACCTAATAGAAACCCAAAAATGGTATCTTGAGCCATTTTCAGCATGAAACTTTATTAGGGTAAAATTTGGGTAAATTGAATTTGAGCATGTTTGAATGAAATTACTTGTTTGAGCATGCTTGAAAATGAATGACTTGGAGTTATTTGTGATCAATTTTGTGAAAATTGGATTGGATCATTTTTCCCCAAAATGTGAGGCTTGGCCGAGACATATACATGCCCTAAAGTCATGGTATTTTTGTGCTTTTGATCATTGGATGAGTTGGAAAACATTGGGTAACGTTGATTGTGGATTTAATTGGATTGAAACCGAATAGGACAAATAAAACCCCAAAATGTCGAGACTTGATAAGGATGAAAATTATTGATTTTTTGATTCAAATGTGTTGGACATGTGTTGATGATAATGAGCATAATTAATTGTGCAAATTTGTGTTTTGGAAATGTTAATTTGGGTAATTAATTATGGCATACACTTTAGTTAATTTAATTATGAAATTTGGAATTTTGTAATTTAATTAATTGGGCCAAATTTGGAATTGGGCTTGTAAAGTTGTAATTGGGCTTAATGGGCTTGGTTGGGCCAAGTTTGGTTTAGGCTAAATTGGTTGGATCCATTTGGGCCCAAAACCATATCCATAAAGTCCAATTATGACTTAATGGACCTTTAATTTTAATTGGGCCTAATGGGCCTAATTGGTTTCTTGGCAAATAAGGGTGATTCCTTAAATGGGCTTTGGTATTTGGGTTTGACCCATATTGACCAAAAGTCCATGCCTTATAAATTAATTAAAGCCCATTGGACTTTAATTAAATTGACATTGGATGTTAATCGGGCTTTGCGACCCGTAAAGATTAGATTTAGAATCTGAGTCGCTAAAGGGTCATTAACAAAGTGTAATATTTAATTTGGAATTAAATAAATGAATTAGTATTAAATGCAAATTAAATTGGATTTAATGTTGTAGTTTAGTATAATTCAAGAATTCTTACTTTGAGTACTTATTGGCAAAACGAGTTTGACTCGCGCAAAATCAAATCGTTGTTTAAACATTGGATGGTCATTAATTATCAGATTAATTAATTGGATTAGATTGATTGATAACATGCTTGTGTGAATACATGGATGCAATGTATGAATAATGTATATCGGATGGATATTAGATGGGTGAGGGCAATTTTGGAAATTATTGTAATAAATTTAGAATTTATTAATTTGACTTGCGTGTCCAGCCTATTTAACCTATTGACTCTGTGTATTTCTCTTCTCACCTATTCCGCTCAATGTAAATGAGGTTTCGTTAGAAGTGTTATGTAATCGGGTAGAAGTAATACTTGTGCTAGCGGGGGAGAGGAAATGGAGAGATTTGTTCTAGGAACAATGTGTTAAGTATTCATCTGCATATCATTATTATATTTATTTACGCGGCTTATTATGTGTTTAGAATGCATGTTTAAGGGTGTATGATGATGAGACCTTTACAAAGATAATTAATTGGTTGCCAATTACACGCGAAAAACCCTCACAAAATATTAAGCATTTTTTCTTCCATTGAGTGATTCTTACTCAAGATCCTAGACTGGCACTGGTTTGTTGGCCAAAGTCAAGACCTTTTTCCGTCGCGGATGTGTTTGAATCAAGAAAGCTTTGTTCCATATCAGTGTCTTGTCCATGTTGTGATTTGTTGGCCAAATTCAAAATCACTTCTTGTCCATCGACATTGATTACGAAGCTTTCCAAGGTCAATGGGTTCCGCTTAACTGGGATCACTAAGTTTGTTGTGCCAAAGCTAAGGCTTAGTTGATTTAGAGGAAAAGGGTTAGGCAATATATTGGATATATTGGCATATATAGGATATATGTTTCGGACTTGGATGTCCACCTACTGGATCTAGGAATTGGATGGGATCCAATTGATCTTAGAGATCTACCTTGTTAATTATCATACAATTTGTTGGCTAAAGTCAAGATTGTGTGTTATTTAACGGGATCCTAGCCCACTAGGAAACAAGGTTTCCGAGTACTCCACAGAGGGTTAGAGGCTCGCCGAAAAATAGTGGGAGGCAAGTATTAAATTTGCAATATTCGTTTAGTTACTTGCCATACACGCTCATTTCAAATTTTTCGTCATTACATTAATATATTAGTTGGACTAATAATTAATCATTGTTTTAATAAAACAGTTGGACTGTATTCAAACTATTTCATTTATAGTTGATTATATAATTGGATTATAGTAATCAAAATATTTGAATTAACTAATTTCAATTAATAGTTGATTTTATAATTGGATTATAGTAATCAATATAATTGAATTTAACTAATTTAAATTATAGTTGATTATATAGTTGGACTATAGTAATCATTATATTAAATAGTACCTAAAATCGTAAATAGTTGGACTATTAGAATCAAGATAATTGAAAGATTAGTGTTTAAAACATAATCCTGGGTGAAAATGTTTTTAAACGACTTTAATTTTCAAATTGGGAATAATACCTCAGGATAGTCTTGAAGACCGAGAAGTTACTTTATTTGATATAGTGATGTCTCGAGCCTAAGCCCGGAGTTGAGCAAATAGTAGAACATGATATTTGGAATATTCATGTGATGATAACTTTAGTGCTTAATCCTTCATGTTTGCCGCAAAGACTCCTTAATTTCTTATTCAGAACTAAGGATTAGATCCTTATAGTATGATATTAAAATTGAAGGATCTTCATATATCTATCTTTAGATCTTAGAAGTAAAAAATTGCAATAGAAAACTCTTGGAGAGTTAATAGCTATACTCAAGGAGACAAAGCCAGAATTTACAATATGGCAAGAAGCGCAAGGCGCATCTTACTTCGACATTCCAGAAGGCCAAGGCTTGGCAAAAGGCTTATGGGGTGTGGAAAATGGGCAAAGGAAAAATCATTATAATCTTCTGGGAAGAAAAATGACATATCCCAAGATGCCTTCCTAAACTGTGGCAAACGGGGTCACTGAAGCGTGACTGCCTTATGGACAAGGCAGACATGAAGGAATTGAAGACGGTGCTAGACTCCGACTTCAAATATGTTTGTCATAAACATGTTCACTATTAGTATTAAAATTGGATTTTAGATACTAAGTGTGGTACATAAATATGTACTGGGGTGCAGAATCTGCTAAGAGTAGGATACTGACTTCAGATGAGATCTATCTACGAATCGGAAACGGGACGACAGTCGCTGTTTTAACCGTAGAAACCTAAGTTTAGGAACTACCCATCGGGTGTGTACTTAAATTAGGAAACTGTTATAATGTGACTAGTTTGACTAGATACATTATCTCTATATCAGGGTTTAACCCGTTGCGGGTATACCTTTATATTCTAGAAAACTAAAGTGTTTTATCTTATAAAGATGATATTGAGATAAACACATTAGATGTGAATAACAGTATTTATATTTTGAATATAAATAAATCTCGAACGTATAACAGGACAAACAAAATAGCTCAAACTAATTTAAATCAGTTGAGACTTATAAATGTGGCATTATTGTCTGGGACATAATTAACAAGACTCCTATATCCACACTTTCGAAGAGTGGGTACTAGGACAAATTTGATTATATTCAAATGATGTCTACGAATCTAGTTTATTAGGAAAAGTGCCTAAAGTGCTTTTTACTTGGTAAAAGTGTAAGTGCCACCGATCTGTTAGCCTTTGTTCATAGTGACGTAAGTGGGCCCATGTCTAGCTAGGCTAGAGGTGGATATGAATATTTTGTGACCTTTACGGATGTGGCATCGCGTTATGGTTATGTGTTTCTTTTGAAACGCGAATCGGAAACTTTTGATTAATTCAAAGAGTTTCGACACAAAGTAGACAAATAGATCAGCTAAAGTATTAAATCGTCACGGTTAGACCATGATGAAAATACTTAAGCAATATGCTTCTCAAATAATTGAAAGAGTATAGTATTCTTTCAATGAGGACTCCTCCCGGAACACGTCAGTTTGACGGTGTGTCCGAAAAGAGAAACCAAATTTTATTGGACGTGATAAGGTTAATCATGAGTCGCTCTGAGCTACCATTTCCTTCATAGGATACACATAAACAGTGTAGAACTTATGTTGAATAAGGTTTCATAAAATCTATTTGACAGACTTCATATTAGATATGAACAGGAAGGAAACCGGGTTTTCTGATTCCTGAAGATTTGGGTATGCTAGGCATATGTTTGGATGATACCAAACTAAAACCCAAATCGGATAAGTGCCTAATTGTAGGTTATCCTAGGGAAACCAAAGTATAGTACTTATACAACTCACTAGAGAACAATATAATTGTTGCTCAGCATGCGGTTTTCCTAAGAGGAATAGCTATATGCAGTGGTAAGTGGGAGGAAAGTAAAACTCGATGAAAATCGGAGTAATACTGTTCCAGGCAACGATTACTAATGGAACACAGATAGTTCATCAAGGATGAAACTATACCAATAATCTTCGAATACACAATAACAGCGTAAGTTGGAGAGAGTCAGAAAACAACCTGGGGTATGGGTTTCTGATCTCACCTCTTATAGATGTCAATCTTATTTAGGAACACGAACTGACTACGTATGAGGAAGTGATACAAGGTATCGACTCCCAATTATGGCAAAGTTCCATGAAGTCTGAAATGGATTCCATGTATACCAACCAAGTTTGGACACTGGTTGATGTACCGGAAGGCATTGTGCCTATTGGTACTATATAAGTCTTCAAGGAAGACATACATGGAAGGCAACATACCCACGTACTAAGCTAGGCTTGTAGCAAAAATGTATCGTTATCAATATTGTGTCGATTACGACGAAACCTTTATTCGTTTCCATGGTTATATCCAGTTGGATGATGCTTGCTGATGCTACATGTTTCATTTATGAAATATGGCAGCTAGAACGTCAAAATCGCTTTCCTTAGACGGAAACCTTTTGGAGGAGGTTTACAACATCCTGACGGTTTTGTCGTACCAAAACGAGCAAATAAGGTTTGCAGGTTATTCAATCCATGGATGGATTGAAGCAAGCATTGAGTTCTTGGAACTATATCGTTTTGAAGTAATCATAATGGTATATGATTTAATTCAAAACGAAAATGATTCTTGTGTATATAAGGAGGTTAGTGGGAGCGCACTGACAATAAATGTCCTAAATAATGATGACATATCATTTCTTAGAAATGATATTCCCATAAAACAATCGGTGAAAGCTTGGCTTTCATGAAAAATCTTCGTAGAAGTCTTGGGAGAAACAAATACTGGGATAGATCTTAAAGTTGTTGGTACTCTCCGAGAACTCGTACATTGAAATAAATGTACGCGACCTGGTGTCTCATACGCTTTGAGCATTTGGAGTCACAATCAGGCCAATCCATGTGATAGTCACTGGATTGACGTTAAGAACATCCTTTAGTATCTTAGAGAAACTAAGGATGCTAACTTATACTATGGAGAATGAGAACTTGAAGTGACTGGGTTCACCGTTGCAGGTTTCCTAATTGATAAAAACGACTATAAGTCGTAACCATGATACTATACAGTTTGAATAACGGAACAGTGAGTTGGAAATCTTCCAAGCAAGATATTGTTACCGAATAAACAACAAAAGTGGATTATTGCTGCAGCTGAGGCAACAATAGAAGCCATTTGGGTCGATAATAAATCTAGTTAGATTAGAGTAGTTCTGTTAGCAGCTGAGCTAGGATACAACGCAGGCCAAAGAATTAATTGTCTCATCAACTATCCAGATACATACTTCAACTATTCATCTGATTAATTCGGATCATACATCGTGGCGATATGATGATCGAATAAATCGCATCAGAAGATAATCATGCAAATCCGCTGACGAAAGCATTTTTTCTCAGCAGAAATTTGAGTGAACCGTACATAGTTCAGCTGTAGGACACTTGAGTGATTGGCTATAGGCAAAGTGGGAGATTGTTGGACAGTTATGACCAATAGCATAACTATTTGTACAGATCATGGTGTTGTTGTACAAATTAACTATGTGACAAAGGAAATTGCCCTTTTATCATTTGTAATTAGATTACCAAGATGTATAAATGATAGAAGGTCCATATGATTATTTCCGGATTGATAAGATATGAGACAGTATCAATCCATAAAGGTTTAATCATTAAATATCCCTAGTCATAGTATTATCGAGACTGGACATCGATAATGCAGAATAGACTAGTATTACACTTGTGCGCGTTGTGGGAGCATAACGGTATAGTTCTCATATATTTGGGTATAGGATACTCATGCAAGTGTAATAGGAGGTTATGTTAACCGATGGTACGGAAATAGCTTCGCTCTGGATAGACCCCTTGGAATTCCATTGGTAGTATGACAATGTGTCTATGGAAGTCCGAATCAGGGTAGGTGTATTTGGTCTTAACCTGAGACTTGCACCGCTAATACTTGCGACAATCAATATGCTTTGGTTTTGGTCGTCCAGGGCTTTAACAGGTTCTGTGTACGCCTCTTCTGGGTATATTGAGAATCGTATTGTATTGGGTGTGATGTCGAGACGGAAGTATCACTCCAGTCATAGTGGAGATGATGTTCACGTACGATACGGAACTGGTTCTCTTATATGATGCAGCTATCGAGATATTATGACTAGGTCATGTTTATCCGATTATAGAGACTTGTTACCAGAGATCTGATTTGTGCTTCGTACGGGGCAAACACATTTCCATCCGTAGGCATTGCACGTGACATCTGAGCTGGATCAAAATATGCAAAACTACGTATACTACGCCTGATATAGATCAAATATTACAGTAAGAATATTTCTGGAAAATTGGGTAGGCACGGTACTGTTGGTTTCTAATTAGGTCCAAGGATCATCAAACAAGCAAGAAAAAAATGCATGAATACTTCAAGGAGTAAGGCGGAATACATACTCACATTGAATGGTTTGATGCTAGGAAGAACAAAACCCATTTTCCTCTTTGTTGAAGCTTGGTTTTGTGCTCCTTGAGCTGCTGGACTGCACGTTTTTGTTCTGTTTTGGCTCCTCCAAAATTGGCCATTGAAGACCTCCATTGAAGCTCCAAGCTTCAAGCTCCAAGAATGGATTCCAAGCTCATAAATTTGTTTCCGTATCATCTATGTATAACCCAAGGTGTGCTAGCACTTCTTCATCTTCCTTGCTTCTCATTTTATTCGGTCAAACCAGAAAATGTTGAGAAGAAATTAGGCTCCAAGCGTGAGAGGGAGAAGAGAGAAAAGAGAGGGAAAAAAAGGTTTCATGGAAACCGTAAAAGAGAGAGAGAAAAAGTGAAAAGAAAAAATTGTATTTGGCTTTTTTATATTTTCCAATATATTAAAACCATTTACCAAATTTTTACTTTTCCTTAAATGCTAAAGTCAAAAAGCAAAAAGCAAAAGTTGCTTTTCAACTACTACATCAATCACTCAAATCAAGTGACAACTTGTCACATCACTCAATGTGACTAGCGATTTGACGCTTGATGTGACTAGCGATTTGACGCTTGATTTGACTTGCGTGCCGCACTCGAATTCAAAATGTGAATGCGCTCGCAAATAATCCCGGGCTCGGGTTCGCTAATTCCAAATTAACGAATTTTCCGTTGCGTCGTAATTAAATTATTACGCCTAGCGAAATCACTATTCACGTCGCTAACGAATTAATTTAGAATTAATTCGTTCGCCCGAATTAAAATCTAATTTCAATTCCGCGTCGAAATCCAATTTCGTATAATATATCGAATATATTATTTTATCGATTAATTCCAAATTAATCGTTCTCTCTCTTTAATTAATATTTTATCCCAGATAAAATATCTCCTAAATTAATCCCAGATTAATTTTCTCTCTCCTCTAATTAATCCCAGATTAATGAAGTGCGAGTTATACGTCATCGGTGAATCTTCGGGAAGCGACCCATGAGATCCCCGGATATAATGGCTGTAAATACGGTTGTCGGACTATCCGAACACGTAAGTACCTCGTACTACGTTGTACCGATTTACAAGACAAGGTTGGCTTCTAGCAAAGAGCCATGCCTACCCAATTCTCAAGAAATATCCTTATAGGAATATGTGATCTATATCAAGCGTAGTATACCGAAGTATTGCGTATTTCTGTCCAGTATCGAATGTTCACGTGCTAGGCCTGGGGATGGAATCGTGTCTGCCTCGTACGAAGCACATATCAGATGTCTGGCAACTAGTCTCTATAATCGGATATACATGACCTAGTCATAATATCCCGATAGCTCGAGCATTTAAGAGAATGAGTTCCGTATCCTACGTGACCATCATCTTCATATGACTGGAGTGACACTTCCGTCTTGACATCACACCCAACATACTACGATTCCCAATATACCCAGTATCGGCGTACACAGAACCGATTAAAGCCCTGGACGACCTCAACTAAAGTATATTGATTGTCGTATGTATTAGCGGTGCAAGTCTCAGGTTAAGACCAAATACACCTACCCTGATTGCAGACTCCCATAGACACATAGTCATACTACCAATGGGATTCCGCAGGGGGGTCTATTCAGAGCGAAACTGTTTCCCATACCATCGGTGAAACACAACCTCCTACTACACTTGCATGAGTATCCTATACCCAAATATATGAGAACTATGTCGTTGTGCCCTCACAAACGCGCACAAGTGTAATACAAGTCTTTTACGTATTTATCGATGTCCAATCTCGATAATACTCTGACTAGGGATATTTAATGATTTATCCTTCATGGACTGATACTGTCTCATATCATTCTCTATCCAGGAACAAATCGTAGGGACCTCTCATCATTTATATATCTAGGTGATATAATCACAAATTATAAGAGTGCAATCTCCTTTGTCACATAGTTAATTTGTACAACAACACCATGATCTGTACAAATAGTGACGTTATGGGTCATAATTGTCCAACAATCTCCCACTTGGCCTATAGCCAGTCACTTGAGTCTCTGACACCCGAACTATGTACGGTTGGCTCAAATTGTTGAGAAAAGACTTCCGTCAGCGGATTTTCATGAATATCATTTTGACGCGATTTATTCGATCATCACATCGCCACGATGTATGATCTGAATGAATCAGATGAATATCAAAGTATATATCTGGATCGTTGATGAGACCATTAATTCTTTAGCCTGTGCTGACGCCTAGCTTACCTGCTATAGAACTATATCTAATCTAATTAGATTTGTTATTGACCCAGATGGCTTCTATTGCTGCCTCAGCTGCAATTAACCCGCATTTGTTGTTTATTCGGTAACAGTATCTTGCTTGGAAGGTTTCCAGCTCACTGTACCGTTCTTCAAACTGTATAGTACCGTTTGCGACTTATAGTCATTTTTATCGGTTATAGGAAACTTGTTACAGTGATCCTAGTCACTTCAAGTTCTCCTTCTCCATAGACTAAGACAGCATCCTTAGTTCTCTAAGATACTAATGGATGTTCTTAACATCAATCAAGTGACTATCACTCGGATTGGCCTGTTTGTGAATCCATATGCTCAAAGCGTATGAGACACCAGGTCGCGTATTTTTCAATGTACGGTTTCTCGGAGAGTATTTCGAAAGCCAAGCTTTCGCTGATAGTTATTTTATGGGAATATCATTTCCAAGAAATGACGTATTAAGGACAGCCACTGTCAGTGTGCTCCCACTAACCCTCTTATATACACAAGAATCTATTCGTTTTGAATTAAATCATAAACCATTATGATTACATCAAAACGATAGTTCCAACAACCTAATGCTTGCCTCAATCCAATCATGGATTGAATAACAAGCATTATCCAAATAGATATACCGTGGCAACAGGTATAAGGTTGAACCGTAATCAACACAATTTTGATAACGATACCTTTCGGTTAAAAGCCTAGCTTTATACGTTGTTATGTTGCCATCCATGTATGTCTTCCTTGAAGACTCATAAAGTACCAATAGGCACAATGCCTTGTGGTATATTAACTAGTATCCAAACTGGTTAATATACATGGAATCCATTCCAGACTATCTGGCACTTTGCCATAATAGGGAGTCGATACTTTGTATCACTTCCTCATACGTAGTCAGTTGGTATTCCTCATTAAGATAGACATCTTTATGAGGTTAGATCAGAAACCCATACCCCATGTTGTTTTCTGACTCTCTCCGACTTACGCGGTTCTTATGTATTCGAAGATTAATAGTAATAGTTTCATCCTTGATGAACTATTTTTGTTCCAATAAGATTCGGTGCCTTGAACAGTATTACTCTGATTTTCATCGAGTTATACTATCCTCCCACTTACCACTGCATATCGGTATTCCTCTTAGGAAAACCGCATGGTGAGCAAAAATCTAATTGTTCTCAGGTGATATGTATAAGTACAATACTTATGGTATCCCTAGGATAACCTACAATTGGAACTTATCCAATTTGGGTTCTTGTTTGGTATCATCCAAACGAATGCCTAGCATCCCAAATCTAACAGGAATGTGAAACCCGGTTTCTTTTCCCGTTCATATCTAATATGTTATCTGTCAAACAGATATTTATGGAACCTAATTCAAAATAAGTTCTTGCACTATTTATGCTTATCCGTTGAAGGAAATCCTAACTCAGAGCGACTCGTGATTAACCTTATTATGTCTAACAAAATTCGATTAATGCTATTCGGACAACCGTCAAAATGACGTGTTCCGGGAGGAGTCCTCATTTGAAAGAATACTATATCTTTCAAGTATACTAGAAACTTATTGCTTAAGTATTTTCCATTACGGTCTTACCGTGACGGTTTCAACTTTAGCCGATCTGTTTGTATATTTCGTGTCGAAACTTAAAAGTTTCCGATTTGTGTTTCAAAAGAAACACATAACCATAACTATGCCACATCCGTAAAGGTCACGAAATATTCATATCCATATCTAGCCTAGCTAGACATGGGCCCACTTGCTTCACTATGAACTAGGGCTAACATGTCGGTGTCAGTTAAACTTTTACTAAGAAAATAGTGTTTTAGGCACTTTGCCCAATAAACTAGATTCATATACTTTATTTGATGGAAATCAAATTAGTCCTGGTACCCGCTCTTCAAAAGTGTGGATATACGATTCTTGTTTAATAGTGTCCCTGATAACTATGCAACAATTAAGTTTCTTAACTGATCAAATCAGTTTGACCTATTTATTTGTCATGTTATATATTTGAGATATTAATTATATTCAAAATATAAATTCTGTTATTCACATCTAATGTGTTTATCTCAATATCATCTTTATATAATGAAACACTTTAGTGTTCTAGAATATAAAGGTACACCGCAGCGGGTTATACGTGATATAGAGATAATGTTCTAGTCAAACTAGTTACATTATAACAGTTTCCAAATTTAGGTAATTCCTAAATTGGCTATCTACGGTTAAAACAGCGACTTTCGTCCCATTTCCAATTCGCAGATAAATCTCAATCGAAGTCAGTATCCTGTTTAAAACAGATTCTGAACATCAATATATATATTTTATGTACCACACTAAGTATCTAAAATCTAATTTTAATATTGTGAACATAATTATGACAATCATTTTTGAAGTCAGAGCCTTGCTCGTCTTAAATCCTTCTTGGGATATGTCATTTTATCTTCCTAGAAGATTATAATGATCTTGTTGACTTGCTTTGCCCATTTCAACATTCCAGTAGCCTTTGGCCAAGCCTCAGGTTTCTAGAATATTGAAGTAAGGTGTGCCTTGCACTACTTGCCTAATTGCAAAGTTTGACTTTGTCTCCTTGAGAATAGTCATTAATTCTCCAAGAATTATTTATTGCAATTTTAAAAGTACTTATAAGATCTAATCTTTGAATATCCTTCAATTTCAATATCATACTTTAAGAATCTAATCCTTAGTTCTGATAAAGAAATTAAGGAGTCTATATGACAAGTATAATGGATTAAGCACTAAAGTTATCATTACATGAATATTCCAAATATCATGTTCCACTTATTTGCTTAACTCCAGGCTTAGGCTTAATATATTATTTTATCAAATAAATTAACTTATTATTTTTCCAGGACCATCCTGAAATTTATTCCCAATTTGAAAATTAAAGTCGTTTAAATACATTTTCACCTAGATTATGTTTTAAACACTAATCTTTCATTTATATCTTGATTCTAATAGTCCAACTATTTAATCAACGATTTGTGGTACTATTTATTATAATGATTATAATAGTCCAACTATATAATCAAATATAATCTAAATTAATTAACCTCAATTACAGTGATTACTATAATCCAATTATAAAATCAATTGTAAACTGAAATTAATTAATTCAAATATATTGATTAATATAATCCAATTATATATAATCAACTATAATACAGTCCAACTGTTAATTAAAAAACAACAATTTTAATATTAGTCCAACTAACATTTAATCTAACGACGAAATAATTTGAATGAGCGCGTATGGCGAGTAATTGAACGAGTATTGCAAATTCAATTCTTGCCTCCCACTATTTTTCGGCGAGCCTCTAACCTCTGTCGAGTAATCGGGAAACCGCGTTTCCTAGTGGGCTAGGATCCCGTTAAATATCACACAATCTTGACTTTGGCCAACAAATTGTATGATAATTAACTAGGTAGATCTCTAAGATTGATTGGATCTAATCCAATTCCTAGATCCGGTAGGGGGACATCCAAGTCCGAAACATATATTTTATACATCCAATGTATTACCTAACCTTTTTCCTCTGAATCAACTAAGCCTTGGTTTTGGCACAACAAACTTAGTGATCCCAGTCAAGCGCGACCCATTGACCATGGAAAGCTTCGTAATGAATGTCGATGGACAAGAAGTGGTCTTGACTTTGGCCAACAAAGCACAACTTGGACAAGACACCGATATGGAATAAGGCCTTCGTGATTCAAACATATCTTCGACAAACAAAGGCCTTGACTTTGGCCAATAAACCAATGACGTCTCGGATCTTGAGTGAGAATCACTCAATGGAAGGAAAGACGCTTAATATTGCGCGAGGGTTTTTCGCGTGCAAATTGGCAACCAATTTATTATCTTTGTTAAGGTCTCATCATCATACACCCTTAAACATGCATTCTAAACACATAATAAAGCGCATATGAATAAAAAAATAATGATATGTGGATGGATATTTTACATTGATCCTAGATCAAATCTCTCTTTTTCTCTCTCCAGCTAGCACTTGTATTACTTCTACCCGTTACACTACACTTCTAATGAAACCTCATTTACATTGAGGGGAATAGGTGAGAAGAGAAATACAATGAGAATAGAGGTGATAAGGCTGGACACGCAGGTCCAATTAATAAATCAAATTTATTACACAATTTCCAAAATTGCCCCACCCGATAATATCCATCCGATATACATTATTCATGCATCGCAACCATGTATTCATACAAGCATGTTATCAATCAATCTAATCCAATTAATTATTTGATAATTAGTGATCATCCAAGTTCAAACAACTATTTGATTTTTGCGCGAGTTAAACTCGTTTTGCGAATAAGTACTCCAAGTATGAATTCTTGAATTAAATTAAACTACAAAATTAAATCCAATTCAATTTGTATTTAATACTTAATTCACTATTTAATTCTAAATTAAATATTACACTTTTATTAACGAACCTTTACGACTTAAATTAAACTTAATCGCAACGGGTCTCTAAGCCTGATTAACATCTAATGTTTATTTAATTAAAGTCCAATGGGCTTTTAATTAATTTCTTTAAGGCGTGTGGACTTTTGGTCAACTCGGGTCAAACCGATAACCAAGGTCCAATCCGGGAGTTACCCCATAAGCCTTTAAATTAATTTTGGCCCATTAGGCCCAATTAAATAATTAAGGTCCATTAAGTCATAATTGGATTTTTTGGATGCGGTTTAGGCCCAATTGGATCCAACCAAATGGCCTAAACCTAACTGGGTACAACCAAGCCCAAAAGCCCAATTACAACCTATAAGGCCCAATATCCAAAATAAGCCCAAATTAATTAACTTATAAAATTCCAAATTCCATAATTAATTAACCTAAGTGTTATACACAATTAATCATCCAATTAACATTCCTAAAACATCAATTAGCCTAATTAATCATGCACTTTAACATCAAATAGTGTCCAACACAATTTCATCAAAATCAAACCCAATACATGTTACTTTATTCTCGGCAATTAGGGGTTTTTTCATTCCGATTCGGTTTCAATCCAATTGAATCCACAATCATCATTTCCCAAATCAATCAACTCATCCAATGAATTAAAATCAAAAAACAATGAATTTCATGTTTCTTGAATTCGGCCAAGCCTACTTTAATTTGGGGAAAATTGTTCCAAATCAAAATTCAATCTAATTGAACTTCAAATTAACATTAACCACTTGTTTGAAGTCATCCAATGATCAAAAAACAAAAAATCACAAAGAAATTAGGGTTCTTCAATTTCGGCCAACTCCAAAAATTTGGGGAAAAATGGATCCAATCCAATTTCATGAAAATGAACATACACAACTTCAATTCATCAATATACAAGCATACTTAATCAATCAATTCAACCAAATCATGCTTCAATGATTTTACCCAATTTCAAACCCAAAAATTTTTATGCTTGACCAAAGCTCTGATACCATTATAGGTTTCTAATTAGGTCCAAGGATCATCAAACAAGCAAGAAAAAAACGCATGAATACTTCAAGGAGTAAGGCGGAATACATACTCACATTGAATAGTTTGATGCAAGGAAGAACAAAACCATTTTCCTCCTGTTGAAGCTCGGTTTTGTGCTCCTTAAGCTGCTGGACTACGGTTTTGTTATGTTTTGGTTCCTCCAAAATCGGCCATTGAAGACCTCCATTGAAGCTCCAAGCTTCAAGCTCTAAAAATGGTTCCAAGCTCATAAATTTATTTCCATATCATCTATGTATAACCCAAGGTGTGCTAGCACTTCTTCATCTTCTTGCTTCTCCTTTTATTCGGTCAAACCATAAAATATTGAGAAGAAATTCGCTCCAAGCGTGAGAGGGAGAAGAGAGAAAAAGAGAGGGAAAAAGGGAAAAAAACCGTAAAAGAGAGAGAGAAAAAGTGAAAAGAAAAAATTGTATTGGTTTTATATTTCCAAAATATTAAAACCATTTACCAAATTTTTACTTTTCCTTAAATGCTAAAGTCAAAAAGCAAAAAGCAAAAGTTGCTTTTCAACTACTACATCAATCACTCAAATCAAGTGACAACTTGTCACATCACTCAAAGTGACATTGATTTGACACTTGATGTTACTAGCGATTTGACGCTTGATTTGACTTGCGTGCCGCACTCGAATTACGAAATGCAAATGCGCTCCCAAATAATCCTGGGCTCGGGTTCGCTAATTCCAAATTAACGAATTTTCTGTTGCGTCGAAATTAAATGATTACGCCTAGCGAAATCACAATTCACGTCGCTAACGAATTAATTTAGAATTAATTCGTTCGCCCGAATTAAAATCTAATTTCAATTCCGCGTCGAAATCCAATTTCGTATAATATATCGAATATATTATTTTATCGATTAATTCCAAATTAATCGTTCTCTCTCTTTATTAATATTTTATCCCAGATAAAATATCTCCTTAATTAATCACAGATTAATTTTCTCTCTCTTCTAATTAATCCCAGATTAATAAAGTGCGAGTTATACGTCATCGGTGAATCTTTGGGAAGCGACCCATGAGATCCCCGGATATGTTGGCAGTAAATACGGTCGTCGGACTATCCGACCACGTAAGTACCTCGTACTACGTTTGTACCAATTTACAAGACAAGGTTGGCTTCTAGCAAAGCGCCATGCCTACCCAATTCTCCAGAAATATCCTTTTAGGAAAATGTGATCTATATCAAGCGTAGTATACCGAAGTATTGCGTATTTCTGTCCAGTATCGAATGTTCATGTGCTAGGCCTGGGGCTGCAATCGTGTCTGCCCCGTACGAAGCACATATCGGATGTCTGGCAACTATTCTCTATAATCGGATATACATGACCTAGTCATAATATCTCGATAGCTCGAGCATTTAAGAGAACGAGTTCCGTATCCTACGTGACCATCATCTCCATATGACTGGAGTGACACTGCCGTCTTGACATCACACCCAACACCCTACGATTCCCAATATACCCAGTATCAGCGTACACAGAACCGGTTAAAGCCCTGGATGACCTCAACTAAAGTATATTGATTGTCGTATGTATTAGCGGTGCAAGTCTCAAGTTAAGACCAAATACACATACCCTGATTGCAGACTCCCATAGACACATAGTCATACTACCAATGGGATTCTGCGGGGGGTCTATCCAGAGCGAAGCTGTTTCCCGTACCATCGGTGAAACACAACCTCCTACTACACTTGCATGAGTATCATATACCCAAATATATGAGAACTATGTCGTTGTGCCCTCACAAACGCGCACAACTGTAATACTAGTCTTTTACGTATTTATCGATGTCCAATCTCGATAATACTCTGACTAGGGATATTTAATGATTTATCCTTCGTGGACTGATACTGTCTCATATCATTCTCTGTCCAGGAACAAATCATAGGGACCTCTCATCATTTATATATCTAGGTGATCTAATCACAAATGATAAGAGTGCAATCTCCTTTATCACATAGTTAATTTGTACAACAACACCATGATCTGTACAAATAGTGACGCTATGGGTCATAATTATCCAACATGTACTTTGCTAGAAGCAACCATTCTTGTAAATGGGTAAAAACGTATTACTAGGTACGTACGTGTTCGGATTAGTCCAACGACCGAATTTACTACCAACATATCCGGGGATCTCATGGGTCGCTTCCCGAAGATTCAAGGATGACGTATGACTCGCACTTTATTAATCTGGGATTAATTAGATGAGAGAGAAAATAATATGGGATTAATTACAGAGATATTTTATCTGGGATAAAATATAATTAAAAGAGAGAGAACGATTAATTTGGAATTAATCGATAAAATAATATATTCGATATATTACACGTAATTGGATTTCGACGCGGAATTAAAATTAGACTTTAATTTGGGCAAATGAGTTAATTTAGAATTAATTCGTTAGCGACATGAATAATGATTTTGCTAGGCATAATTATTTAATTACGTCGCAACGGAAAATTCTTTAATTCGGAATTAGCGAACCCGAGCACGAGGGTGTTTGTAGACGCACTCGCATTTGGAATTCAAGTGCGGCCCACAAGTCACATCTAGCGTCAAATCACTAGTCAATCAAGTGATGGATGTCTTGTGACTTTGAGTGATTGACAGCTAGTCATTATTCGTGAGTGATGTAAGTTGTTGTAGGCATTTAATGCCAAATTTCCCTCTTTTTGTTTTTGTTTTTTTTGGAAAAACAAATACAAAAAATTAGATGGATATTATTATTAGGTTTTTGGAAAACCAAATAGACAACACTTGACTTTCTTCTCTCTCTCTTCTCTTCTCCCACAATCAGCCATGGAGCCTTTTTCCTCTCAAGAAACCGTGAGCCTAGGCTTCAACTTTCTTCATGATTTTGTTGCAAAATCAAGAGTGCTAGCACACAAAGGAGTCATCCTAAGGTGATAGGGAACTAATTTCATGAGCATGGAATCATCAAATAAAGCTTGGAGCTTGGAGATTCATCCATGGAGCTTGACCGAAAATGGAGGAGCACAAAGCTGAGAACCTTGGAGGGAAAAGCTTGAAGATTTTGATGTTCCTCGCATCGCAAAATTGCTCAATGTAAGTTTGATTCCGCCATTCTTCATGTTGTATTCACATGTGTTTCTTGCTTGAATTTATCCTTGAGACCTAATTGAAACCCAACGGATACAACTCCACGTACCACTCGGGAAATATTCACATATGCATGATTAACCCCCTTTTTGTTTACTATTAATTATTTACGCTTTTCCCGCTTTTGATTGTTTTTTTTTTTTAAATTTTTGTTATTGCACCCTGTACTTCTTAATTTAATATGCTTTTGGAACTATGTCACTATGATTATTGATATTTATGGGTGTACAAATTTTTGTTTATTTGAATTATTTTGCATGAACTGCATAAGACTTGGCTATACCATTGTGAGAACCCGTCCATCATACTAGCATAAGTAAGGGACCATTCTAAACCCAACGGTTTGAGGTCTTCCCTTGCGAGGGGTGAGTACGGCCCCAAATCGTTTCCTAGTTCACACTGGGTGGTGACTCATTTATTCTCCGGTTTAGTCCCCCGCGGGTTACTCCATACTCTCTATGGGCTGCGAGCCCAACAGTGTCGTGGTCGCCAAGCATCATAGGCACAGCCGTAAACCCCGCTTCGCTCCTACAGATGGCGACCCCACTGTGAATAGAGAATTGGCCCCGAAACAATGCCTCATAGTGTCCGTGGCTTTGGCTTCGGTTACCCAAGTCTCATATATTTTGCATACCCGTCTACCCCGATGGCGTCATGTATTGTGAAGTCACTTTCACTTAAGGCGGCGGATCGTTATGTGATGATAACCATCCCTCGTTGGCACATACCCTAGGGTATAAAAAAAGTGCGCTCACACTTGGTCGCTCGAACCATTGAGTGGGGAGACCTAGTTGTGGGCAACGCTTCACCGATGAGATCCTATATCCATACCCTTGTAAACCCACATATGAACCATAGTTATGTGTCCTACAGAGGCTACCCACTATGCTTGTGTTTGGGTCCATCATCATTTGGATCTATTTGGACTTCTCGTCATGAAATACGAACTTGTTGGGGGGCCACTTAAACTGGGACGATTTTGTATTTTATGATGGTTGGGCCTAAAGTTTTCAAAGTGATGATGGACCACCTTGTGTTTGGGCCTCCTATCATTTGATGTTATTTAGCCACCTTATCGCAAAAGTGTAAACCTATGGGCCTTTTCAAATGGGACAAGTTTGCACCTCGCGATAATATGATTGAACGCTTTCAAATGATAACGGGCCAACTTGTATTAATACCTTGATGGGCTTAGAAGGTCCAAATATGATCCGAATATGCCAAATGCACGATTCTGATATCTGTACTGGCTTTCATCCAAGAAGGGTACACCCTGTTATGGCATATTTGTATACTTTTGGATATCTCCAAGTCCATCCCTGCCACAACAATGATTACCGATGGCCCAATTTGTCGTTTCTAGACAATGGCACGATCGCCATAATAGGCTTAGTTAATATTGTAAATGGGCGGTCTTTTTTTTTTTACTGATGAAATTGGACTGAGGTAGCCAAGGTTCACCCCTATAGTGTAGGGGAGAACGATTTTGTGTACCCCACATTGGTGCATAAAATAAGCCATACCTAGGGCAGAAATGGACTTACCATGAGTGTGGGAGGAATAAGGTCGGAAGGATATATGTTATTTTGATAACCACATGCATCTCATGAATCGCATGCATACACGCATTATTCTGACCCCTTGTCTTAAAAGCCATCAATAACCACATGCATCTCATGCATACACGCATCATGTTGACCACTATTCTTAAAAGCCATCATAGATATCCTTTGGGTTAGAGAAAAAGGAAAGACTCATGAAACCCTTAGAACCAAACCAGTTTAGTGGGCTAGGATCCCGTTAAATATCACACAATTTTGACTTTGGCCAACAAATTGTATGATAATTAACTAGGTAGATCTCTAAGATCAATTGGATCCAATCCAATTCCTAGATCTGGTAGGGGACATCCAAGTCTGAAATATATATCTCATAAATGGCAATATATCCAATATATTGCCTAACCTTTTTCCTCAGAATCAACTAAGCCTTGGCTTTGACACAACAAACTTAGTGATCCCAGTCAAGCGCGACCCATTGAAACCCTCTACCTAACTACCACTCCGTTCCACCACCCACCTACATGATCAACTTCGGTCTGCCCAAAAATTTTGTCCTCCAAACTGTCAACCACCAAGCTTCTTGCGTAGGGATATGGGATAGCAGCAGTGAAGATGAAACATAGCATGAGAGATATTTCTGGGAAAACTTCTCGAGCAGTGAATAAGATGAGGTAAAAGGGATGAAGCCAATGGAATACTTTGTGAAAGCCACAGGAGAGCCTGAACCCGTTGAAGTCAATGGGATCATAGTTCGAGATCTTTAAGGATGTGATTGGCAAAGAACCACAAACAGAGGAAGTGACAAAAGATGAAGATAAATGGGAAGAAGAACTACTGCAGTTGGAGAATCTGGCGCTCGAAGAAAGCAAAGAGACAGAAGAAGACAAGGCTGCAAATGACGAAGATATTTATTTTCCTGAATTATTTAATTATAATCCTGCATTTATTAATCATAAAGACATTGATTTTGCTTACTTGTTCGAGTATTTTCATGTTAGTCTGCATCATAACACGCATGACATAAGCATATTTGACATTAACTCAACAAAGACAAATGCATTCAATCTTGGTACATGTGAAAACCCCAAGGAAAATTCAATTGCAAGTGAAGTTACCTCTGATGAGCGGAAAGAATTAGAGAGAATATTAATAAAATATGCAAAAGTATTCATCTGGTCCTATTAAGATATGTCAGGAGTAGACAAGGGTATTGCCCAGCACATGATACCAACGTATCCGAACATGAGGCCAGTAAAACAGAAGCTCCGAAGAATGAGGCCAGAATGGGCCGAAAAGGTTAGGGATAGAAGTGGACCTGAAAAGATCAAGGCAATCTCCGAGATGCCCAAACCAAAGACAGAAAAGGAAGTTAGAGCTTTTCTAAAAAAAATCCAGTATATCAGTCGATTCATTACTGAGCTGATATTAGTATGTGAGCCCATCTTCAAGTAGTTGAGGATGAACCAGCCTGTAGAGTGGAATAGGCAATGTCAAGAAGCTTTTGACAAAATCAAAGAATACTTGGTTAAACCGCCAGTCTTGAGACCCCCAAGGCCGGGCAAACCCTTGGTGTTGTACTTGGCCATAGAACATGACGCGCTGGGGGCGATGATGGTACAAGCAGATGAGATAGGGGTGGAACATGCAGTCTACTACCTTAGTAAGAAGATGCTTCCGCATGAAGCCTGCTATCAAAAGGCGAATATATATATATATATATATATATATATATCTGTTTGGCGGTGATGTAGGCTAGATGGATAAGTTCATAGACTGTAACATAGTATATCGATATGGAATGCCACATCACATAGTGATGGACAATAGAGTTCAATTTCAGAAGTAAGGGATGGATGCAGTGTTACCAGTGGAAATAGAAATACAATCAATACTGGTTTTAGCAGAGGCAGGATTACTTGAGCAGGAATGGCCTCGCAGAGGTTCGAACAGCTAACATTACTGGATGAGAAAAGGATAAAGGCCTTGAACCACATCCAGCTATACCAGAAAAGGTTGGCCTGGGAGTTCAATAAGAAGGTGCGTCCCACCAAGATCAGAGAAGGTGATGTAGTGCTCAAGTAGTCGAAGCCACTGATAATGGACCTTAAGGGAATGTTTAGGCCCAATTAGGAAGGGCTCTACCTAGTCAAGAAGGTAATGGGGAATGGGGCAGTGAGACTGTCCAATTTGGAAGGGAACGAGTTAACCAAGCCCATCAACATGGATAGGCTGAAGCAATACTTTGCATAAAAAAGGCTCGTTGGGTTGAAAATCCGCAAAGGACAGCCCTAGCAAAATATAGAGCATGAGTGAGCAAGAAAAATGGCTAATTATAAAATCTGTGAGGAACAGTTTGCGACAGAGGTACCCTTGCAATGCAGTTTATTTCCTACATATGTACTGAGAAGTAATGTAAAAGTCTTTATTGAATGAAATTTTCAAGATGTTCATAGATTGCATAAATCCCAGCTAACCGGGAATGATTAAAGTCAAGTAATTATAAATCACGTCTTTTGTTTCTTAGATGTTGCACCAAAGTCAAGATATCTAGGAGAAAAACTCTAAGAATGAAGATGAACCTCGAGAATGAGGACGAGAAACTCCGAGAATGGAGAACAGCCTCAGGAATGAGGAATAATAAAGAGCCCTGAGAGTGAGGAAATATATTAAAAAAAAGGAAAAACGAAAATTTTTTAGCTCGCTGAGTTAAAAACCTGAAAAGGCGACTCAGGCAAGATAGAGCAATCCGCTAAGTTGAAAATCAGAAAGGATAGCTTAGGCAAAAGATAGGACGAACCTACAAGACAAAGAGACTCCCAAGAAACCGGCATACAAGGTAGAAAGGGCTTGTAACTCAGTGGACAAAGCACAAGGCAATATCTTTTCCGTAGCGGAGAGCGGAAAGCTGAGCCAGGTCCGGGGATGACCAGTCTACCACCCCGCGAACAAGAGACACAATGGGATCTTGAGCCATGAGACCAAAGAGAACTGAACAATCACCTTAGTAGAATTGGCAGAAGGAAACCGTCAGCAGGCCAAGGGGGTACGGGTACCCAAAGGCCAAGAGAGTTACTAAAGGGATGAAGAAAACCCTATAACACAAGGAATTTCTAACCAAAGATGACATCAAACCAGTAGGACGGAGAAACCCCATCGGAATAGGGAATGCATCCATGCATACATGCATACACGTTGCATACACATAATTTTTATTTTGTGTTCGCAGATTTTGAAGAAAAAGAAAAAAACGGTAAAGATGAAGAACTCCAAGAATGGAGAACAACCTCGGGAATGAGGACGAGCAAATAGACTCGAGAATGATGACGAATCAGGGGTCGACGTGCCTCACCACCATCAGTTCGACAGTTCAGGAATGAATCCTAAGGTCGAGGCCCACATTATCAACTGTTTGGGAATGAATCCCAGTGTTCGAAGCACTTCATCATCACATAAAAAACTCCCCAGCGGATCGAAAAGTCACGCAGGGGGACCAAAATGCCATCACCTTTTTAGTTCGGGAATGAATCCCAGAGGTCCAAGAACCTCACCATCAACTTAACACAATTTAAGAATAAAGCCCAGAGATTGAAGTATCTGACACCCAGCGTGGTTCGGGAATAAAGCCCAGGGATCAAAGCACCTCGCCATCAACTCAGCACAGTTCGGGAATAAAGCCCACAGATTGAAGCATCTCACACCCAACAAGGTTCGGGAAAAAAGCCCAAGGGTCGAAGCAGATCCCAATCAACTCATCGAAGTTCGGGAATAAAGCCCAAAGATCGAAGCATCCCACACCCATCATGGTTAGGGAATAAATCCAAGGGGTCGAAGCACTTCGCCATCAACTCAGCACAGTTCGGGAATAAATCCCAGAGATCAAAGTATCTCACACCCAGCAAGGTTCAGGAATAAAGCCCAGGGGTCGAAGCAGATCCCAATCAACTCATCGAAGTTCGGGAATAAATCCCAAAGATCGAAGCATCCCACACCCATCATGGTTAGGGAATAAATCCCAGGGGTCGAAGCACTTCGCCATCAACTCATCACAGTTCGGGAATAAAGCCTAGAGATCGAAGCATCTCACACCGAGCATGGTTCGGGAATAAAGCCCAGAGGTCGAAGCACCTCACCATCAACTCATCATAGTTCGAGAATAAAGCCCAGAGATCAAAGTATCTCACACCCAGCATGGTTCGGGAATGAAGCCCAGAGGTCTAAGCACCTCACCATCAACTCAGCACAGTTCAGGAATAAAGCCCAGAGATTAAAGCATCTCCAACCCAGCATGGTTCGGGAATAAAGCCCAGGGGTCGAAACACCACGCCATCAACTCAGCATAGTTCAAGAATAAAGCCCAGAGATCGAAGTATCTCACACCCAGCATTGTTCGGGAATGAAGCCCATGGGTCAAAGCACCTCGCCATCAACTCAGCATAGTTCGGGAATAAAGGCCATGGGTCGAAGCACTTCGCCATCAACTCAGAACATTTTAAGAATAAAGCCCATAGATCGAAGCATCTCACACCCAGCATGGTTCGGGAATAAAGTCCAGGGGTCGAAGCACCTCGCCATCTACACAGCACAGTTCGGGAATAAAGCCCAGAGATCGAAGCATCTCATACCCAGAATGGTTCGGGAATAAAGCCTAGGGGTCGAAGAACATTGCCGTCAACTCAGCACAGTTCTGGAATAAAGCCCAGAGATCGAAGCATCTCACACCCAGCATGGTTCGGGAATAAAACCCAGGGGTCGAAACACCTCGCCATCAACTCAACTCAGTTCGGGATCAAATCCCAGAGATTGAAGCATCTTACACCTGGTGGTTCGGGAATGAAGCCCAAGAGTCGAAGCACCTTGCCACCAACTCAACTCAGTTCGGGAAAAAATCCCAGAGATCGAAGCATCTCACACTCGGTGGTTCGAGAATGAAGCCCAAGGGTCGAAGCACCTCCCCACCAACTCAATCCAGTTTGGGAATAAATCCCAGAGATCGAAGCATCTCACAGCCAACATGGTTCGGTAAGAAATCCCAGGGGTCGAAGCACCTCGCCATCAACTAAACTCAGTTTGGGAATAAATCCCAGAGATCAAAGCATCTCACACCGGTGGTTAGGGAATGAAGCCCAGGGGTCGAAGCACCTCGCCACCAACTCAATTCAGTTTGGGAATAAATCCCAGAGATCGAAGCATCTCACACCCAGCATGGTTCAGGAATAAATCCTAGGGGTCGAAGCATCTCGCCATCAACCCAACTCAGAGATCGAAGCATCTCACATCAACAGGGAAACAACAGGTAAGTCCGGTATTGGCTGACAAACCAGGTAAGCAAAAATGCATGCATGACTTTGATAGGGTTGTCACTGTCACACACTACAGAAGCCCCATCAAAGTAGGGGCAACTGTAGACATTGCATTTTTGCATGAGCCCGATGATGAGCCTCGTATGGAGGCCCTACTTGAAAATTTACAGAAGTTGCAAAAAGCGAATGCCGAAAGGAAAGAAAACCTCCAAAATCAGCACCTCATTGGATTCAAACTCTATAGTCAGCCTCAGATTCGCTCAGTCAAGATTTTGGGATCCCATCCAATTTAACAAGATTTGTGATATTCTCATCACCAAATTTGTGAGATTGTGTTCCCAAAATAATTTAAGAAAATATCTCCCAAATCAATATGATTTGTTTCCTTGTTTAGAGAACCTTCCAAATCATTATAAAATAGAGACCAAATCATCAAAGTGGGGGCTTTCAACGGCAAACACAAAGCAAAAAACCAAGGAGGCTTCTCTTATTCTTCTTCTAAAAGCTTGGACGGCAAGATACAAAAAAACTCGAGGCCCTCATTTATTCTTCTCATCATCGAAACTTGAAGGAAAAACCCTAGCCAATCACCAAACAACCCAATCACCAAATCATCGAAAGAAACAATACAAAAAAACCGTGAAAACCCTAATGACCAGCCACCGAAACAACAAAAAAACATCAGCCAAAACACCAAAAACAGCCCTAAAATACCAAAAACATCCAAAACAGCAGCCCAAAAATAGCAAAAACAGCAGCCAAAACAACCAAAAAATATAGCCAAAACAACCAAAAAACAGCATCCAAAACAACCAAAAATAGCAACCAAAAAATAGAGAAACAGCAAACTCGCGAAACAGCATGCAGAAAACAGGGAAACAATAAACAAAAAATAGCAAAATAGTGATTGAAACAGCGAACCAGAAACATTAAACAGCGAACCAGCTTCAATCCTTCCGGCGACGGCGTAATGCAATTCTGAGCAACTTAAAAGGTAAGACCTGAGGGCACCCTTTTCATATTTCTTTTATAGTTCCGGACGCTGCGTGCCTGGCTGGACGTGAAATACGCCCAGTCGGCTATGCGAAGTCCTACATCAAAAATAGCCAAATCTTTGGCCACATCTCCTATTTGGCATGTCGTTATTTATCTTTTTTTATTTTTTTATTCGCTTTTATCGTTATTTTGCTTCGCCTTTATTTTGTTATTTATCTTTTGTCTATTTATCATTATTTTATTGTTTCTCCTTTATTTGTGTTTGTTCATTATCCGTATATGCAAGGTTATTTTTTTCAAGCCCGTTTACATTGCATTTCATTATCCCTTATGGTACATCGGATGGAAACCCATACCTAAACTTTGTAGCCGAATTCTAATGGACGGTAGTGCGGTTTGTACTTGGGATATAACTCCACGCACCACTCGGGAAATATTCACATATGCATGATTAACCCATTTTTTTTTTGCTATTAATTATTGACACTTTTCCCGCTTTTGATTGTTTTTTTTTTAATTTTCGTTATTACACCCCGTACTTCTTAATTTAATATACTTTTGGAACTATGTCACTGTGATTATTGATATTTATGGGTGTGCAAATATGTGTTCATTTGAATTACTTTGCATGAACTGCATAAGACTTGGATATACCATTGTGTGACCCCGTCCATTACACTTGCATAAGTAAGGGACCATTCTAAACCCAACGGTTGAGGTCTTCCCTTGCGAGGGAGTGCGGCCTTAAATCTTTTCTCATTTCACACTAGCTGGTGACTCCTTTATTCTCTAGTTTAGTCCCCCGCGGGCTACTCCGATCTATCTATGGGCTGCGAGCCTAACAGTGTCATGGTCGCCGAGCATCATAGGCATAGTGGTAAACCCAACTTAACTCCTACAGGTATCCAACACCAGAAAATGGGGCTTTGGTCATCTTACCATGAATACTTGATTCACAAGTTGGATAGGGTTCAATGGTGAGGTCTGGTATCAAACCATTCCTAACCAATTGGGTAAGGCGTTTCACGCCTATATGACCTAGCCTCATATGCCAAAGTTCAGTATTATTAACTACAGGTAACTATATTTATTAATCCTAGTATTCAAAATATCTCTAGAGGTATGCAATGTGTAATGACCATGCTCATTTGGACAACAAATTATATGAATTTTACTCTTATCATATAAATATAAAGAACAGTTCTTAATATTAACATGATAACCTTTTATATCTAATACAAAAAGAGATATAATATTTGCTACACATCCTGGTACAACGTAGCAATCGTATTACAAAAGCCTCCCACTAGGCAATGAGATCTCGCATACTCTCACTACAACTGCATCCAAAAAGTATTCACTGCCAAAATGCAACTGCATCTCTCCAGGCTTCAGCTTTTTACTTTCCTTCAGCACCTGCAACAAATTGTAAATGTGAACAGGACAAGCAGAATCCAAAATCCAGCTGGATGTAACATCTTCACAAGCTAGTGAGATATCAATAACTAGAAAAATAAATGTACATGATGTAGATGCTATCTCTCTTTATCTGGGAAATGTAGTCAGGATAGTTCTTTTTGTTGGTTTTCTATAAGGTCCCAAGATCAAATCAAGACATGAAATTATGTGTGAACACATCAACGGAGGTAGCGGAATACTCACATTGATCGGTTGAGTCGATTGGAGACGAATGAAGGCCAAAAACGTACTGCCTTTCACGCCCACTGCATGCAGTCCACTGCCCTGCAAACAGAAAATTGGGTGAAGAAACGGAGCTCCAATCTTCGTCGGATGGATCCCGTCTCATGGGGGAACCTCCCTACCACCTTCGCAAGACTCGTAGTGTGCTAGCACTTGCGGTTTTCACCATGAAAACCCAACTCTTGGCTTCCCTTGCTCACGATTTTTCTGGTTCAAAACCAGTCCAAAGTTTCTGTTTTGGGCGTGAGGTGAGAAGAGAGAATGAAAGAGTTTGTATTTGTGTTGTTTTTAAAATGATTTACAAAAAATCAATTTATATTTATGCCTTAATTTATTAAATTAATAATAAATTTATGACACAACACATGCAATAGCTTAGAGTGTCAAACACTCAATTTCCATGCAATATCATTGAGTGCATTGTACACTATCTACATGCAAAGCATTAGAATGACATGTGTCATGTGGGCCCCACATGTTTCCAAATGAAAGTGGGCCCACGTGCACTCACGCGTTCGGGTTCGATATTTTCGAAATACCGAGCTTACGTCGCGACGTTAATTCATTCGAATTTAAATAAATAATTACGCCTGGCGAAATTATTATTTACGTCGCTAACGAATTAATTCTGAATTAACTCGTTTGCCCGAATTAAAATCTAATTTTAATTCCGCGTCGAAATCTAATTTCATTTAATATATCGAATATATTAATTCATCGATTAATTCCAAATTAATCGTTCTCTCTCTTTAGGCGACATTTTATCCATCCCGGATAAAATATCTCCGTTATTAATCCTAGATTAATTTTCTCTCTCTTCTATATAATCCCAGATTATTCAAGAGTGCGAGTTGTGCGTCATCGGTGGATTATCGGGAAGCGACCCATGAGATCCCCGGATAATCTGGCAGTAAATACGGTCGTCGGAGTATCCGAATCACGTACGTACCAAGTACTACGTTCTACCGATTTACGAGACAAGGTCGACTCCTAGCAAGCACCAAGTCTACCCAATTCTCCGGACATATTCATCAAAGAATATCTAGATCTGTATCAAGCGTAGTATACAATGGTATTGTGCATATTGGCCCAGTATCGATAATCACGTGCTAGGGCTGGGGCTGGATAAGTGTCTGCCCCGTCCGAAACACATATCGGATGTCTGGTAACTAGTCTCTATAATCGGATATTCATGACCTGGTCATAATATCACGATTGGATGCGCATCACTAAAAGAGCACTAATACCGTATCCTGCGTGACATCATCTCCATTATGACTGGAGTGACACTTCCGTCTTGACATCACATCCAATACACTACGATTCCTGATAAACCCAGAAGAGGTGAACACAGAACCAGTTAAGATCCCCCACCACCAAAACCAAAGTTTACCGATTGTCGTAAGTATTAGCGATGTAAGTCTCAGGTTAAGACTATACACACCTACCTTGATTTCGGCCTCCCATAGACACCTAGTCATAATACCAATGGGATTCCGAAGGGTCTATCCAGAGCGAAGCTGTTTCGCGTACAATCGGTGAAACACGACCTCCTATCGCACTTGCACAAGTATCCAATACTTATATATAGGAGAACTATGTCGTTGTGTGCCCTCACAACGCGCACAAGTGCAATACTAGCCTATTCCGCATTATCGATTTCCAGTCTCGATAATACTACGGCTAGGGATATTTAATGATTAATCCTTCGTGGACTGATACTGTCTCATATCATCTCAATCCAGGAACTAATCATATGGACCTCTCTTCATTATATATCTAAGGTGATCTAATCACAAATGACGAGAGTGCAATTTCCTTGTTACATAGTTAATTTGCTACAACAACACAATGATCTGTGCAAATAGTGACGCTATGGGTCATTTTGTCCAACAATCTCCCACTTGGCACGTAGCGAGTCACTCAAGTGTCCTACACCCAACTATGTAAGGTTCGCTCAAATTGCTGAGGAAAGGTTTTCGTCAGCGGATTTGTTCGAATATCGTTTGACGCGATTTATACGATCATCACATCGCCACGATGTATGATCCGAACGAATCAGATGATATAGAAGTATATATCGGATCGTCGATGAGACCTTTAATTCCTTAGCCTCTGTGCTGACGCCTAGCTCAGCTGCTAACAGAACTATATCTAATCTAATTAGATTTACTTTCGACCCAAAAGACTTCTATTGCTGCCTCAGTCAGCTGCAGCAATAATCCGCGTTTGTTGTTTATTCGGCAACAGTTATTTGCTTGGAAGATTTCCAGCTCACTGTCCCGTTATTCAAACTTTATAGTACCGCAGTATTTAACTGTTTGGAAACTTGCAGCAGTGATCCCAGTCACTTCAAGTTCTCATTCTCCATAGTAAAAGATAGCATCTTTAGTTCTCAGAGATACTAACAGATGTTCTTAACTTCAATCCATGACTGTCACTTGGATTGACCTGATTGTGACTCCATATGCTCGAAGCGTATGAGACACCAATACAAGTACATTTTAAATGTACAATTTCCGAGAGTGTAACAACTCCAAATCTATCCCAGTAGATCTTTATTCCTTGAATAAAGGTTGTTACTCCTCAGAATTCTACGGAGAATTTCTATGAAAGCCAAGCTTTCAACATTGCTTTATGGGAATTTCAACTGTCAGTGCGCTCTCCCACTAACCTCCTTATATACACAAGAATTATTTCGTTTTGAGTCAAATCATAAACCATTATGATTATTTCAAAACGACAGTTCCAAGAACCATATGCTTGCATCAATCCAAACATGGATCGAATAACCCGCAAACCTTGTTTGTCGGTTATACAAAATCGTCAGGATGTTGTAAACATCCTCCAAAAGGTTTCCTTTTCAGGAAAGCGATTTTGATCTATAACTGGCACATTTCATAAATGAAATATACAGTTATTTTCAAGCATCTTCAAAATGGATTTACCATGGCAACAGGTAAAAGGTTGAACCGTTATTAACACAATGTTGATAACGATACCTTTCCGTCAAAACCTTAGGTTTGCACGTTGGTATGTTGCCTTCCATGTATGTCTTCCTTGAAGACGTTTAATGTACCATAGGCACTACGCCTTGTGGTACAACAACTAGTATCCAAAATAGTTGTTATACATGGAATCCATTTCGGACTCATGGCACCTTTGCCATAACAGGGAGTCGATACCTCGTATCACTCCTTCATAACGTAGTCGGATGGTACACCTCCATAAGATTGACATCTTTATGAGGTTAGATCAGAAACCCATACCCTAGGTTGTTTTCTGACTCTATCCGATCTACTAGGTTTCTTGTGTATTTGAAGATTAATGTATAGTTTCATCATAGATGAACTATTTGTGTTCCATTAAGGACTTCGTGCCTTGAACAGTATTACTCCGATTTTCATCGAGTATCACTATCCTCCCACTGACCACTGCATATCGGTATTCCTCTCAGGAAAACCGCATGGTGAGCAACAATTACATTGTTCTCAAGTGGGATTTACAAGTACTATACTTAAGGTTTCCCTTAAGATAACCTATATTGGCACTTATCCAATTTGGGTCCTTAGTTTGGTATCATCCAAACGCTATGCCTGGCATACCCAAATCATCAGGAATGAGAAACCTCGTTTCTTCCCTGTTCATATCCTATATGATATCTGTCAAACAGATTTATATGGAACCTTATTCTAAATAAGTTTTGCACTGTTAATACATATCCTGTTGAAGGAAATAGTAGCTCAGAGCGACTCGTGATAAACCTTATCATGTCCAACAAAAATTCGGTTTTTGTTCGGACACACCGTCTAACTGACGTGTCTCGGGAGGAGTCCTCATCTGAAAGAATACCATACTCTTTCATGTACGTATGAAACTTACTGCTTAAGTATTTTCCATTACGGTATTACCGTGGCGGAATAATACTATAGCCGATCTGTTGTTCTACTTCGTGTCGAAACTCTAAAGTTTCGATCTGTGTTCTTCAAAAGAAACACATAACCACAACGTGATGTCACATCCGTTAAGGTCACGAAATATTCATGTTAACATCTAGCCTAGCTAGATATGGCCCCACTTACTTCACCATGAATAGGGCTAACAGATCGGTGGCCCTTTTACTATTACCAAGTAAATAGTATTTTAGGTATTTAACCTAATAAACTAGATTCGTAGACCTTATTTGAATAGTCAAATCAGTCCTAGTACCCACTCTTTAAAGTGTGGATATACGAGTCTTGTTTAATTGTGTCCCAGACACAAATGCCACAAATAAGTCTCCATTGATCAAATCAATTTGAGCTATTTATTTGTCATTTTATTGTTTTGAGATTTTTCTTTATATTCAAAATATAAATTCTGTTATTTACATCCAATGTATTTATCTCAGTATCATCTTTATATATTGAAACACTTTAGTGTTCTAGAATATAAAGGTTTTATCCGCAATGGATTAAACACTGATATAGAGATAATGTCTCTAGATAAACTAGTTACATTATAACATTTCCTAATTTAAGTACATACCCAAAGGCAGTTCCTAAACTTAGGTATCTACGGTCGAAACAGCGACTTTCGTCCCGTTTCCGATTCGCAGAGAAATCTCGGCTTGAAGCCAGTATCCAGCTCACAGCGGATTCTGAACGTCAATACATATATTTTATGTACCACACTAAGTATTCAATTTCAATACTAGTAGTGAACATAACTTTGACAAATATTTTTAAAGTTAGAGCCTCGCCCTTCCTTTAATTCCTTCGTGTCTTCCATATCCAAATGGTAGTCACTTTGGGATATGTCAATTATCTTTTCAATATTTCACAAACCTTTGGCCAATCCTTGGGTTCGGAATATCGAAACGATGTGCACCTTGTGCTACATGCCCAATTGCAAACTTTGACTTTTCTCCACTAGAATAGTAAATTATTCTCCAAGATTTATTAATTGCAATTTTAATACTTTTAAATCTAAAGATAGATTTATTATAAGTATATTAATTAAGCACTAAAGTCATCATCACATAAATCTTCCAAAGACTTTATGCTCTACTATTTGCTTAATTATGGGCTTAGTCTTAATAAGTTATTTTATCAAATAAATTAACCTATTATTAATTCCCAATTGAAAATTAAATCATTTAAAACATTTAATCCAAGGATTATATATTTTAAATATTCAACCTTTCAATTCTTTCATGATTTTAATAGTCCAACTATTTAATCAATTTTTAATAAGGTACTATTTATTATAATGATTACAATAATCCAATTATTTAATCAACTATAATTTTAATATTGATTACTATAATCCAATTATAAAATCAACTATCATTTTAATTCAATTATATTGATTACTATAATCCAATTATAAAATCAACTATATATTGAATGAGTTTGTATATAGTCCAACTATATATATTTTTAAAACAACATAAAATATTAGTCCGACTAATACTTTTAATTAATATGACGAGTAAAAAAAATGAGCGTGTTTAGCGAGTATACGAACGAATGTTGCAAATTCAATACTTGCCTCCCTCCCACTATTTTTCGTCGAGCCTCTAACCCTCTGTGGAGTACTCGGAAACCGTGTTTCCTAGTGGGCTAGGATCCCGTAAATAACACACAACCCTGACTTTGGCCAATAAAAAGCTGTATGCTATTTAACTAGGTAGATCTCTCAGATCAATTGGATCTCATCCAATTCCTAGATCCGGTTAGGTGGACATCCAAGTCCGAAACATATGTATAATGTCAATGTATCCAATACATTTTCCTAACCATATCCTCCGAATCATTAGGCCTTGGCTTTGGCCAAACACAAACCTAATGATTCCAGTTAAGCGGGACCCATTGACGAGGAAAGTTTCGTAATCAATGTCATTGGACAAAAAATGATCTGACTTTGGTCAATAAAAATCACGATTTGGACAAGACAACGATATGCAACAAAACTCTCATGATTCAAGTAACATCCTTGATTGACAAAGGTCTTGACTTTGGTCAAAAACAAACCAATGCCAACTTCGGATCTTGAACAAGAATCATTCAATGGAAGGATATTTGCTTAATATAAAACGAGGGTTTTTTCGCGTGCAAATTGGCTACCAATTTAATTATCTTTGTTAAGGTCTCATCATCATACACCCTTAAACATGCATTCTAAATACATAATAAAGCGAGTATGAAATAAAATAATAATGATATGCGGATGGATACTTAACACATTGATCCTAGATCAAATCTCTCTCCCTTTCTCACTCAAGCTAGCACTGTACTATACTTCTACCCGTTACACTACACTTCTAAAGAAACCTCATATACATAGAGGGGAATAGGTGAGAAGAGAATACAAAGAGAAAGAAGGTGATAAGGCTGGACACGCAGGTCCAATTTAATAAATCGAATTTATTACAACAATTTCTAAAATTGCCCACCCGACTAATATCCATCCGATATACATTATTCATTCAACACAACCACGTATTCACACACATAAGCATGCTATCAATCAATCTAATCAAATTAATTAATCTGATAATTAAGTGATCATCCAATGTTCAAACAACGATTTGATTTTGTTCGAGTCAAACTCGTTTTTGGCGAATAAGTACTCAAAGTACGAATTCATGAATTAAATTAAACTACATCATTAAATCCAATTTAACATGTATTTAATACTAATTCACTATCCAATTCCAAATTAAATATTGCACTTAATATTAATAAACCTTTTACGATTTAAATTCCAAATTCAATCGCGTCGGGACTCAAAGTCCGATTAACGTCCAACGTCAATTTAATTTAAGTCTAATGGGCTTTAATTAATTTCTTTAGGCATGGCTTTTGGCAACCAAAGCCCAATAGTGGAATCACCCAAAATGCCTTAGAAATCAATTTCGGCCCATTAGGCCCAATTAAACATTAAAGGTTCATTAGTCGCAATTGGGCTTTATGGTTAAGGTTTTGGGCCAAATTGGATCCAATCCACTTGGCCTAAACCAAACTTGATAAATCAAGCCCAATAGGCCCAATTACAACATTCGAGCCCAAATCCAATTAAGCCTAAATAATTAAATTACACAAATCCAATTACGCAATTTAATTACCTAAGTGCATTACATGATTAATCGACTAAATCAATTTTTTAAAACAACACCAAATTAGTTTTTTAATCATATTCAATTCATTATCACATGTCAAACACACATAATGAAAAATCAACCCATTTACATGCTTTCATGCTCTCTCGGCCAAGGAGGGATTTTTGTGTCCGATTCGGTTTCGATCCAATCGAACCTACAATCGACATCAAATCAACATCCGATTTGATTTCATACACATCCAATGTCACAAAACAAAATTACCAAGACATTAGGGCAATGACACATTCGGCCAAGGTAAGGAATTTGGGGTTTTGTCCAATTCGAAATCCAATCCAATTCGATTCAAATTAACGTCAACCTAATCGATTCTACTCATCAAATGAATCAAAAATCAAAAATCCAAGATCCAAAAAATCACCAAACCATTCGGCCACATATCCATTTGGGGAAAATAATTCCAAATCATTTTTCATCAAATTAGTCCAACCAAAATGAATTTAAACATGTTATAAGCATACTCAAACAAGCAATTTATTCAAATCATGCTCAAATCACATTTACCCAAATTTTAAACCCTACAAATTTCATGCTTGCAACTTTAGCTCATGATGCCATTGTTGGTTTTCTATAAGGTCCCAAGATCAAATCAAGACATGAAATTATGTGTGAACACATCAACGGAGGTAGCGGAATACTCACATTGATCGGTTGAGTCGATTTGGAGACGAATGAAGGCCAAAAACGTACTGCCTTTCACGCCCACTGCATGCAGTCCACTGCCCTGCAAAACAGAAAATTGGGTGAAGAAACGGAGCTCCAATCTTCGTCGGATGGATCCCGTCTCATGGGGGAACCTCCCTACCACCTTCGCAAGACTCGTAGTGTGCTAGCACTTGCGGTTTTCACCATGAAAACCCAACTCTTGGCTTCCCTTGCTCACGATTTTTCTGGTTCAAAACCAGTCCAAAGTTTCTGTTTTGGGCGTGAGGTGAGAAGAGAGAATGAGAGAGTTTGTATTTGTGTTGTCTTAAAATGATTTACCAAAAATCAATTTATATTTATGCCTTAATTTATTAAATTAATAATAAATTTATGACACAACACATGCAATAGCTTAGAGTGTCAAACACTCAATTTCCATGCAATAACATTGAGTGCATTGTACACTATCTACATGCAAAGCATTAGAATGACATGTGTCATGTGGGCCCCACACGTTTCCAAATGAAAGTGGGCCCACGTGCACTCACGTGTTCGGGTTCGATATTTTCGAAACCGAGCTTACGTCGCGACGTTAATTCATTCGAATTTAATAAATAATTACGCCTGGCGAAATTATTATTTACGTCGCTAACGAATTAATTCTGAATTAACTCGTTTGCCCGAATTAAAATCTAATTTTAATTCCGCGTCGAAATCTAATTTCATTTAATATATCGAATATATTAATTCATCGATTAATTCCAAATTAATCGTTCTCTCTCTTTAGACGACATTTTATCCCGGATAAAATATCTCCGTTATTAATCCTAGATTAATTTTCTCTCTTCTATTATAATCCCAGATTATTAAAGAGTGCGAGTTGTGCGTCATCGGTGGATTATCGGGAAGCGACCCATGAGATCCCCGGATAATCTGGCAGTAAATACGGTCGTCGGAGTATCCGAATCACGTACGTACCAAGTACTACGTTCTACCGATTTACGAGACAAGGTCGACTCCTAGCAAAGCACCAAGTCTACCCAATTCTCCGGACATATTCATCAAAGAATATCTAGATCTGTATCAAGCGTAGTATACAATTGTATTGTGCATATTGGCCCAGTATCGGATAATCACGTGCTAGGGCTGGGGCTGGATAAGTGTCTGCCCCGTCCGAAACACATATCGGATGTCTGGTAACTAGTCTCTATAATCGGATATTCATGACCTGGTCATAATATCACGATTGGATGCGCATCACTAAAAGAGCACTAATACCGTATCATGCGTGACATCATCTCCATTATGACTGGAGTGACACTTCCGTCTTGACATCACATCCAATACACTACGATTCCTGATAAACCCAGAAGAGGTGAACACAGAACCAGTTAAGATCCCCCCCCAAACCAAACAAGTTTACCGATTGTCGTAAGTATTAGCGATGTAAGTCTCAGGTTAAGACTATACACACCTACCTTGATTTCGGCCTCCCATAGACACCTAGTCATAATACCAATGGGATTCCGAAGGGTCTATCCAGAGCGAAGCTGTTTCCCGTACCATCGGTGAAACACGACCTCCTATCGCACTTGCACAAGTATCCAATACTTATATATATGAGAACTATGCCGTTGTGCCCTCACAACGCGCACAAGTGCAATACTAGCCTATTCCGCATTATCGATGTCCAGTCTCGATAATACTACGGCTAGGGATATTTAATGATTAATCCTTCGTGGACTGATACTGTCTCATATCATCTCAATCCAGGAACTAATCATATGGACCTCTCTTCATTTATATATCTAAGGTGATCTAATCACAAATGACGAGAGTGCAATTTCCTTGTTACATAGTTAATTTGCTACAACAACACAATGATCTGTGCAAATAGTGACGCTATGGGTCATTTTGTCCAACACTTTTTCCAGTGCCTGACTTTTCTGCAATGATGGCATTTGTCTTCAGACTCCCTCTTAGCTTAGCAATCTTTCCTTGCGGTGGAGGACATAAACCTTTATTCTTCTTCGCTTTCTCTTTCTTTCCCTTTGGCCTTGTTGGTCTACTCTAAGCTTCCCAAGATCATTAGTCAAGCATGAAACAATTGTAAATACAATCATAGGAGGTGCGGGAAACTCACAATGAATGGATTGGATGCATGTGGTGAAGACAAATCATTTCTATCTACCTTCTACAAGTCACGGCAGTGGCAGTCCTTCCATCCACCATTTTCGGCAATGTGAGGTACTCCAAACAAGCTCCAAGCTTGTGTTGAACTTCCATGCTCATGGGTAAGCTACCCTATCACCTTCGCATAACTTCAGAGTGCTAGCTTTCAAGAAATTTGCCACAAATTTCTCACATTTTTGCTTCCCTCATTCACGGTTTTTACAAAAGAAAAACAGTGAAGAAATGCCTCTAAGGCCGAGAGAGAAATATGAAGAAATGGCTCCCAAACCGTGAGCAATGAGAGAGAGAGGGAAAAAGAAATGTAATAGGTTTATTAATTTTTTTTCCAAAAATAAATAAAACATATATACCAAAACCTTTTCCAAAAAGCAAAGCATTAAATGCTTTCAATCAATACACATCAACCAATTGTCAACTTGTCACATCACTCAAAGTGACATGTGATTTGACGCTTGATTTGACTTGCGTGCCGCACTCGGATTCGAAATGCGAATGCGCTCGCAAACAATCCCGGGCTCGGGTTCGCTAATTCCAAATTAACGAATTTTCTGTTGCGACGCAATTAAACGATTACAGCTAGCAAAATCACTATTCATGTCACTAACGAATTAATTCTAAATTAACTCGTTCGCCCGAATTAAAATCTAATTTTAATTCCGCGTCGAAATCCAATTTCGTATAATATATCAAATATATTATTTTACCGATTAATTCCAAATTAATCGTTCTCTCTCTTTAAATTAATATTTTATCCCAGATAAAATATCTCCGTAATTAATCCCAGATTAATTTTATCTCTCTTTAAATTAATCCCAGATTAATTAAAGTGTGAGTCATACGTCATCGGTGAACTTCGGGAAGCGACCCATGAGATCCCCGGATATGTTGGCAGTAAATTCGGTCGTCGGACTATCTGAACACGTAAGTACCTCGTACTACATTTATACCGATTTACAAGACAAGGTTGGCCTCTAGCAAAGAGCCATGCCTACCTAATTCTCCGAAAATATCCTTACAGGAATAAAGGATCTGTATCAGGCGTAGTATACGTGGTATTGCATATTTCTGTCTAGTATCGGATGATCACGTGCTAGGCCTGGGGCTGGAATTGTGTCTGCCCCGTACGAAGCACATGTCGGATGCCTGGTAACTAGTCTCTATAATCGGATAAACATGACCTTGTCATTTTATCCCGATGACTGCAGTACTTAAGAGTACTAGAACCGTATCCTTCGTGACCATCATCTCCATATAACTGGAGTGACACTTCCGTCTTGACATCATTACCAACACACTATGATTCTCAATATACCCAGCGAAAAACTGAATAACTCCCACACTTGAACAGGAAAACATCTTCACTTAAAATAGGGAGCCGGGAGGGCGGCGAAGCCAGTCTTGTGGAGCACCTTCCTTCAGTTAAGGTGTGAGCTAGGTATGTGTCTGGCGCTGGAAAGCCTTAGAGAGCTGCTTTGTCTTAAGCATAGAGCTGGGAAGGGTCCTCTTAGGAAGCGGATCCCTTTGCTGAGGAAGGCCATATCCTAAGAAGCACTGAATTATACCCCTTGGGGGGCCCTTGCTTCAAAAAAGATCATGTTGCACGCTTTGGAGTGATTCTTTTCATTCCTCTCTAGCAAATGCTAGCGAATGACTGGACGAAATGAGTAAATTACCCCCACCCATTCCTTGACTATTCTATTTATGGTACGTCTTCCTATTGAATTAAGGAAAAAACGGTAGCTTGCATCTCGCTATTCTTCAGTGAAAAGGAAAACCAGGGCTTATAGTAGGTTCTGTTCTAAGGTATTCCCTTTCATTAGCTACGCGAGGTTAGACCTTGACTGAAAGGAAAGGAGAAGGGACGAGTGGCTCTGATAGCGCATAGAAGGCTGTTTTTGATAGCACCGAAGAACCAGTTGCCACTCACTGGCTGGCGTACACAGAACCTATTAAAGCCTTGGACGACCGCAACCAAAGTATATTGATTGTCGCAAGTATTAGTGGTGCAAGTCTCAGGTTAAGACAAAATACACCTACCCTAATTTCGGACTCCATAGACACATAGTCATACAACAAATGGAATTCCAATGGGGTCTATCCAGAGCGAAGCTGTTTCCCGTACCATCGGTAAAACACAACCTCCTATTACACTTGCATGAATATATGAGAACTATGTCGTTGTTGTTAGACATTATGTCCCATAGCGTCACTGTTTGTAAATGATATTGTATTATTGTACAAAATTAACTATGTGATAATGAAATTGCCTTTTGCCGTTTTGTAATGTTATTACTTTGATATATAAATGGCGAAAGTCCATATGATTTGTACCGGATTGAGATGATATGAGACAGTATCAATCCATAAAGGTTAATCATTAAATATCCCTAGTCGTAGTTTTATCGAGATCGGACATCGATAATGCGGAATAGACTAGTATTGCGCTTGTGCACGTTGTGAGGGCACAACGGCATAGTTCTCATATATTTAAGTATTGGATACTTATGCAAGTGCGATAGGAGGTTGTGTTTTACCGATGGTACGGAAAACAGCTTCGCTCTGGATAAGACCCCGCGGAATCCCATTGGTAGTCTGTCTGCGTGTCTATGGGAGGCCGCATCAGGGTAGGTGTATATGGTCTTAACCTGAGACTTACATCGTTAGTACTTGCGACAATCGGTAAACTTTGGTTTTGGTGTTTGGGGACCTTAACCGGTTCTGTGTACACCTCTTCTGGGTTTATCAAGAATCATAGTGTACTGGATGTGATGTCGAGATGGAAGTATCGCTTCAGACATATGGAGGTGATGATCACGCAGGGCACAGAACTAGTACTCTATAAAAGGTTGCAACCGTCGGGACAATATGACCAGGTCAGGATTGTCCGATTTAAAGAGACTAGTTGCTTGATGTCCGATATATGTTTCGTACGGGGCAGACACATCTCCAGCCCCAGGCCTAACATGTGATCATCCGATACTGGATCGATGTACGCAATACTACGGTATACTACGCTTGATACAGATCTTATATTCCTATAAGAATATTTCTGGAGAATTGGGTAGGCATGGCGCTTTGCTAGAAGCCAACCTTGTCTTGTAAATCGGTAAAGACGTAGTACGAGGTACGTACGTGTTCGGATTATCCGACGACCGTATTTACTGCCAAAATATCCGGAGATCTCTTGGGTCGCTTCCTGAAGATTCACCTATGATATTTTGATTCGAACTTAATTAATCTTGGATTAATTACGGAGAAACTTTATCTCGGATAAAGTGCCTAATTTAGAGAGAGAACGATTAATTTGGAATTAATCGATAAAATTATTGTATTCGATATAATAATCGAAATTCGATTTCGACGCGAAATTAAAATTAGATTTTAATTCGGGCATACGAGTTAATTTAGAATTAATTCGTTAGCGACGTAAATAATAATTTCGCCAGGCGCAATTATTTATTTAAATTCGGTTTAATTAACGTCGCGACGTAAGCTCGGTATTTCGGAAATATCGAACCCGAACGCGTGAGTGGACGTGGGCCCACTTTCATTGGGAAACGTGTGGGGCCCACATGACACTTGTCATTATATGCATTATTTAATTGATAAGGCATTGCATGGTGATAGTGTGCATTACACTCAAATGTTTTGCATGGAGTTTGAGTGTTTGACACTCTAAGCCATTGCATGGTTTGTGTCATAGATTTATTATTAATTTAATAAAATTATGGCATAAATATAAATTGATTTTGGTAAAACAAAATCATTTTACACAAAACTCTTTCTCTCTCAAATTTCTTCACATTGCCGTGAACTCCATGGAAGGGCAAAGGAAGATTTGATCTTCCATTCTCCATTTTTGCTAGCACAAGCAAGGGATCAAAGGAGGTGATAGGGAAACCATCAAAGAGCTTGGAATACAAAAGCTTGGAGCTTCAAGTCTTCTTCCTCCTCTTGGCCGAATCTTCCAACACTTGGAGCTTCCACCATTTGATCATCTTCTTCATCACATAGCTTTGTAAGTATGATTCCGCCATGCTTCAAGTCTTTTATATATATTCATTTATAGTATTTCATATGCTTAATCTTTGTTTGGGACATATTATAGAAACCAACAGTTGTGCCCTCACAACGCGCACAAGTGTAATACTAGTCTTTTACGTATTTATCGATGTCCAATCTCGATAATACTCTGACTATGGATATTTAATGATTTATCCTTCATGGACTGATACTGTCTCATATCATTCTCCGTCCAGGAACAAATCATAGGGACCTCCTATCATTTATACATCTAGGTGATCTAATCACAAATGATAAGAGAGCAATCTTCTTTGTCACATAGTTAATTTGTACAACAACACCATGATCTGTACAAATAGTGACGCTATGGGTTATAATTGTCCAACAACCTCCCACTTGGCCTATAGTGAGTCACTTGAGTGTCTTACACCCGAATTATATACGGTTGGCTCAAACTGCTGAGAAATGCTTTCGTCAGCGGATTTGCATGATTATCGTCTGATGCGATTATTCGATCATCACATCCCCACGATGTATGATCCGAACGAATCAGATGATTATCGAAGTATTTATCTGGATCTTTGATGAGACCATTAATTCTTTATCATGTGCTGACACCTAGCTCAGCTGCTAACAGAACTATATCTAATCTAATTAGATTTATTATCGACCCAGAAGGCTTCTATTGCTGCCTCAGCTGCAGCAATAACCCGCATTTGTTGTTTATTTGGTAACAGTATCTTGCATGGAAGATTTCCAGCTCACTGTACCGTTATTCAAACTTTGTAGTACCGTTTGCGACTTATAGTCGTTTTATCGGTTAGGAAACTTGCAGTAAAGATCCCAATCAATTCAAGTTCTGTTTCTCCATAGATTAAGACATCATTCTTAGTTCTCTAAGATACTAACGGATGTTCTTAACATCAATCCAGTGACTATCACTAGGATTGGCCTGTATTTGAATCCATATGCTCAAAGCGTATGAGACACCAGGTCACGTACATTTTTCAATGTACGATTCCACGGAGAGTTTTCGAAAGCCAAGCTTTCGCCGATATTTATTTTATGGGAATATCATTTCCAAGAAATGACATATTATCATTATTTATATAGGACAGCCACTGTCAGTGCGCTCCCACTAACCCTCTTATATACATGACCGGCGTAAACACACACGTATAACGCAAGCGCACGTATCGTTCAAGTAGTATAAAAATATTGATCCCACGAGGACTTAAATCCTACTATTGTTATTAATTATTGAATCTATTTATTTACATATATCTAATTGAGGGATAAGAGAATGATTGCTTGGTTGATTGTAGTTTTGCAAAATAAATAAATAAATAAAAAGACAAAAGAAAATACTAAGGAAAATAACAAAAGACACAAAGATTTAGGGTTGTGAATCATTCTAATATCATTTAAAAGATGAAGTGATTATTTTATGTTTATGTAATAAATCAGTTACTAACCTGGAACACTAAATTATCCAAAAGCATATGTCGATGGTCAGACGCAAATACCCAGTTTAACCCAATTGAACCATATGTCTATGTCAACCAAATTATCTGGATTCATTAAGTTTAAGTTCCAATTATGGCTACCCCCGCCCGACAGGTATATGTCTATCATGTAAGGACATCTATTAAAGGGTTATCTATCCTCAAGGAAGATCGTGGGCTATTAAGTCTAAGGCTGAAACCTAAAATCCCTATGTCTATTTCATTTTAGATTTACCACATCAATCTTATTGGTGATCAGACAACAAGAAGCATTAAGCTTAAGACTTAATAAGTAAACCTTTAAATTACCCAAACTATAAAATAACCCCTTATAAACCGGTGATATTAGAATTCATCACAACCCTATATAACTAACACATAACTAGGGCTAGTAAAAACTTAAAAGTAAAAGACATAAAGTAAAAGCTGAAAAGTAAAATAAAATAAAATGCTAAGGTAAAAGGAATTACTTTTACTACTACTAATTTAGATATCTCCCATAAAATAATAAATAAACTTGTGATAATATTACCAACCGACCAGTCTGGCGGTATCCTGATTCAGTCAAATTAAGTCCAACCAGCCATAAAGGCGGTAATATTTTGTCCATAAACCAGCCATAAAGGCGGAACCAAAATTAAATTACCAATCGACCAATCTGGCGGTATCCTTGATTAGTCAGGTTTAAACCAGATTAAAATTAAATTACCAACCGACCAATATAGCGGTATCCTTTTTAAGTCAATATTTTAAACAGTGAATATATTATTTTTAAGGGAGATTAATCTAAATAGTAACAGTAAAAGAATTACCTTTCACCATAGCTGGAGAAGTTACCTCCTCATAGTGAATAGTAAAAACTGTAAAAAGTAAAAAGTAAATTACTATTATTACAAAATGTAATTAAAATTATTTACAAAAGTAAAAATTAAAAATTAAAAAACTAAAAACTAAAAAAATCTAGAAAGAGAAACTCTCTCTTTAGATAGAATAGAAGAGAGAGAGTGGTACTACAAAATATGAAATCTCGAGCTGAATTTATAGGCGCGGGTAAGCTTTGGGCGTCGCGACGCCAAGGGCTTCAGGGTCGCGACGCTGGAACAGTGAGGCCTGGCATGCTCTCGGCTTGACACGTGGCGATTCGGATAAGAGGATAAGGCGACACGTGGCGAGGCGGCTAAGAGCTCAATTATTATGCTGATGTGGCGATGATGTGGCGCTGACGTGGCAAGGCGGTTGAGATCAATTGTCGGCACCGTAAGATTAGCGGAGCGAAGCGCAGCGGGTAGGACGGCTCAAGGATAAAGAAAAGAAATAAATCTACTAAGAGTTAGGAGTTATCCTTAAGACTTCTCAAGGAGATTTTTTTTCCTGACCGGTGCTGCAACCACACTGGCAGAGTTGGCTTAGGGTTTACCTAATGCCCGTGGGTGGAGGTGACACGTGTCACGGTGTGATTGGTTGATGATGACGTGGCATGTTGACTCGGTTGACTTGCTGACGTGGATGATGACGTGGCTAGACGCGTGGAAGAGTTGAATCATTGACCGGATGATGTGGCGACACGTAGGATGACACGTGGCACACGTGGAAATAGTAATTTTCGGCACCGTAGGATGATGACACGTGTCAAGGCGCACGTTAGCAGATCGGCTGTGATGGTGACACGTGTCACGGCGCATTTTAGCAAAGTCAAACTTCTCAAATTCTGGCCAGTTGACCCGGTGCACGTTAGCAGACCACGGTGCACGTTAGGCGTCGCGACCCTGAAATGACGAAAATGCCCTTTTTTGTCTAGTTTTTCCGTTTTGGCCCAAAATCACCTCCATAATGCTCAGAAACTTTATTTATCTGCAAAATAACACAAAACACACATCAAAATATTCACAAAACTCAAGAAACTATACAAAATATTAGGTTAAATGAGTGGGAAATAGTGATATAAATACCACTCATCACACCCCCAAACCTAACATTTTGCTAGTCCTCGAGCAAAACATAAAATAAAAATAACATAATAAAATTAAACTAAACTAAGCCACTTTCGTAGGGATCACGGTTGCATTTAGCATATGCAACAAGCCTTTAAACCCCTAGTGTCCCTAGTGGACGAGTTGTAGTCTCGTGAGGGCTTACAGCAACGATACCCACAAACGTTTTTACAAAAGTAAAAAGTTAGTTAAAAGTAATGCACACAAAAGCAAAAAGACAGAGGAAAGAGAATAAAAGTTGTCCTCAGAGAATGTTTAGTTTCAAAGTTAGAGGAACCTTCAAAATGCATATCTTTACTAAAATCCTTTTATTTGAACAACATACCTAAGTCAGGCTCAAAGTGTGTGTGTGAATAGTCCAGTAAATAGCTTCAATTCTAAGTTATCAACTTAGTGATTTTGTCTCAATTCTCAATAGTTAATGGGTCAAACCAATCTGAGTATCTAAAATAGTTATGTCTACCATAATTAACTCAGGTAAGGTATGTAATTTTTCTGATTTTCTGATTTTTTCTTTCTTTTTATTTTTCTATTTTTTATTTATATACAATACATTCCGTCTATGTAGCGAGTGTTCGGTCGGTGCCTCCCAAACCAGTTGGCTTTAGGGCACCAGGTGTTAAGACACCCCTACGGACTTAATTACTCAGACTTCAGATATATATTTTTTTGCAGCATCTTTGATCCATGTAGCGAGTGTGGGCCAGTGACACCCAAACCAGTTGGTTTTAGGGCACTAGGTGTTAAAACACCCTTACAGACTTAATAACCCGGATCTTAGATGTTTTATTTTTGAACATCAGAATTTTTAATTTTTTTTTTACATACCCCACATATTAATAATTGTAGCCAGAAACAGATGCTCAGATAAACGGTCATCCATTAACCACTGATTATTTTAACTAGTCACTTTATTAACTCATTATTATCTAACTATTTATTAAACTATTTTAATAGTGCATGCGAGTCTGATCTAGATAAGAAATTCAAATTAGGGATATAAGCGCAATTAACATTTATCTTTTCCTAAAACTTTTTAACTAAACAAACAATCAAATCATCAGACTTTTTATGGATTTTTAAATTTTTTTTTTTTTGGATTTTCGATTTTGAAAACACACAAATAAACGAAATACGGAAATAAAATTACTAAAATTAAACGAAAATCATGCAAAAACGAAAAAATTTTAACTGAATTTTGTTGCATAAATGAAAAATTTTAACGGAAAGTTTTAACACAAAAGTTTTGCACCCCCAAACCTAAATTAAGCATTGTCCCCAATGCGTTCAAAACATAAACAAAAGAGAGGAACAATGGTACCGAGTTTAAGCGTCAGTCTCCTCCTCGTCGATGTCTGCCGGTGGATATGGTGGCAATTGATCCTATCGGATTCCCACGTGAAATGCAATTTGTTGGAGCAGTTGAACCATATATCCTTGCTGCGATTCCAATCTGGCGACTCTCTCAGGTATGGTGCGAGACTGTGCTGCTCTGCGTGACAGTGAGGGTGGCTACTTTGGAGCAGCTGCAGGTGCTGACGAAGATGGTCCGACAGGTATTTGCCTCTCTGCTCGGAGTTGCTGTATCAGTCGGGGAGTCAGAGCTGTCATGGGCTGCATAGGTTCTTCTTGCGGGTCAACTGGAACCATACCCAAAGTGCATAAGGAAGTGATCAGGTAAGGGTAATACAGTCCATCTTGCGATTGGGTAGCAGCCCGAGCAATATTTGTAGAAATAAGCACTCCCACATCAATCGACAATCCCCTCATCAAACAGTACAATAAAGTCATCCTCTCCCGGGTGACAAAAGTAATATGGCTCCCTGGTATGAGAGATCTCGTAATGAAATGAAACCAAACTCTCACATCTAGTTTAAGAAATCTAGAACCCATCTTCATGTACTCCCCACTGCTGCTCATCTCCCATGTAGCATTGGGGATACACAACTCATCAGTCAGCTGCGAGATCTCAATCTCATTCCTCAACTCTGTATACTCATCTATCTCCATCTCAGGGATCCCATAGAACTTGTTGATTGTCACCGAATCAAAAGCAACATGTTTCCCTCTCACCATAGTATGAAAAGCGACATGCTGAGCAGCATTCGCGTAAAACTCTCTGACAAGTGAAATGCTCATAGGTCTGGCTTGCATACAAAGCTTCTCCCAACGCTGGTCGGTGATCACTCAATCAATATCCGGAAACATCCTAGAGGTAATCTCAAATCCTCTCTCAATGATCCCGACCTACTTAGTTAATCCCTACTCATAGCGCTGCTCAGCAGCCGCTGAGACAAACTTATACCTATCAAAATCAGGTTGGGCAGATGTCGAACCCCTCGATCTCTTCGGCATTTTTCTGAAATTTCGGCAGAACCTCCTCTGTTTTTCCAACAATCCTCAATCCTAAACTACTCAAATACCATAAACACTCCAAATATCAACCTCCAATCTTCGCCCCCAATTACTACGAATCAAACTATCAACAATCCAACACTTCGTAATCCAATCCACAATCAACCAATTCACAATTCAATTTTTCAGTTTACCTAATTACCAAATAAAATTTTTATCAAATCATTACCGTATTTTAGTTTCTGATTTAGCAATTGGTTCAGTCCCTCGGTTGTTTTGGGCGTGGTTGTTCTCGGAAGTGAGGGTGATGGGTCGATTTTGGAGTATCTCGGCTTGCGGAGGTCGGCATTGGTAGTCACGGCAAGACACTGTAGTGGGCTCGGCTTGGTGTGGTGATGAAGGTCAAGATGTTGCTCGTTTGCTCGGTGGTTTCGGTATGGTCGTGGTTAGCTGTGTGGTTCTTGGGTTTGGTCGAGGTTGGAGGATGCTCGGTGATGGTGGTGCTCGGCAGATCTGTGGTTGGTAGTGGTAGTCGAAACCGGCGATGAAGGTCTCGGCTAGGATGAAGATGGTTTCGATCTCGACGGTGATGGCTAAGACTCGGTGAGACAGTGGCAGTTCGGCTCGGCAATGGACCGGTTTGTCTCTGCTCAGGTAGCTCACGATCGGTCTGGGTTTGTCTTGGTGGTAGCTCACAATATGGATCTCGGTTGGCGAAGACTCGGTTTGGAAGATCTCGGTGATGGCTCTCGGCTAGGGTGAATCTTGGTCGGAGGTTGGAAGCTCGGCCATGGGTCTCGGTTGTAGGTGGTGGTGAGTTGAGAGAGAATGGTGAGATCTGTGAGGGAAATGGGTTCTGTTCTCGGCGGCTGCTGTCTTTGGGCCTGCAATCGATCCAGCGTTGTGACGCTGAAGTTTACCTGGCGTCGCGACACTAAGTAAAACCATGACTTGCGACGGATAAATCCATAGGGACGCGTCTCAAGAGGTGTCTCCTTACTCGGCCGTCTCTTCTGGATCGACTTTTCATCTTCATGATTTTGTCAAATTTTTATTTTGAAATAATCCCGCTTGCACTGGCATGCTTTGTCCTAAAAAAATTCCGTTTTTATTTTTCCTGCAAAACTAATACACAAAATTAAAAAGTTCACACAAAATATGAAAACAAATTACAACAAATTGCATGGGTTACCTCCCTACTAGCGCTAAATGTTTCGTCTTCAACACGACGTGACTGAAATCCATCTGTTAAGGAGGTTTCAATGTCGTTTAGATGTCCGATTAAAGACAATCCCGTGAGCGTTTCTTTTGAAGGGTCTCTTCCAACGGTAAAGTGGCAAAAAAAATTTTGTCTCATTCAGTGCTCGTGCCATCTTTTTGCTCCTTGTTGCTCCAGTGGTTCCTGCAAAGAAAGAAAGAAAATTAGGAGGTCTCGTATGATGCTTGACTTGGAATGGGAGTTCCATTCTGTCAAGCTTTTGGGTGATATTTTTTATTTTTACTCCCCAAAACAGCGATGTTTCTCCTGAATGCTCTGGATCTTTATTAAGGTCAGACATGTGCTCCTCCATTTACTCTGTTTCTTGCTCCACCTTTTATTCACAAACGTAATTGAAAATTTCTGTATTCAGTTCTTCATCTGTCTTCTGTGAAATACATGCTGCAAAATTATCAACCTGAGGATGTAAAGAAATGTCATATTTTAGGTCTTCATCCTCTGATCTGGGTGAAATGATTGGTTCAGGTAGATCTTCTTCAAACATTTGTCCAATGGATTCTCCAAGATCTTCATTTTGAGGATACAGAATTCCATCCTCAAGTGTTGATGCAGTTGGTACAAACAGATCAGCTTCATCCTTGTCAGAGTCAGAATAATAAAAATCAAATCGAGAATTTGCCGGTTCGGGCTCCTGAACTGATACCTCTGGTTGTTGATACTGCTCAGCCTCCTCCTCTGTTAAGGTGTCATTGTGGATCTCTGGGTACTCGAAGGCTTTGTCAGTTTCATCTGATAATTCTTCTTGAGGTAACTGTCTCGTTTGATCTGTCAGTCTCTGAATGAATTCTGATTGTCTCTGAATACTTTTAAATTGATTCTGGCATGTTTCAAGCATTGTATCCAACTTTTCGTATTGTTTCTTGACCCAATCTTTGGGCATGTCAATCATCTGATCTTCATCTGATGGTTCTGATTGTTGATGGAAATCATAGGTGATGGTGGATAAGATGGAAAATGTGATGGTTCTTCGTACCTTGAATGATTCTGATAATTCTGCCACTCTGAAAAGTATATGCATTGATCGCTCAGGTGGTTACCATCACAAATAACACATCTCCCCATTTCGTTATGATGAGCAAATGTAATAGTGCTTGGTTCTGGCATCCAGTGATAGTCATTGGGCTGCACAACAGGCCTCAGAAAACCGAACTGTTCCTCTCAGATGTGGGGTGTATCTTCTTGTAAAGCTCGTGATCTTTCAATCTCCCAATAATGTTCCATTTTTCAATCACCTGAAAACAAAAGAAAGGGATAAAAATTACAGATAAAAATAAAGAAAATTAGATATAAGTAAATTAGATAGCTTCAAAATTAATAACTCAAGAAAAATAAGTCCCCGGCAACGGCGCCAAAAACTTGACCGGTGTAAACACACACGTATAACGCAAGCGCATGTATCGTTCAAGTAGTATAAAAATATCGATCCCACGAGGACTTAATTCCTACTATTGTTATTAATTATTGAATCTATTTATTTACAGATATCTAATTGAGGGATAAGAGAATGATTGCTTCGTTGATTGTAGTTTTGCAAAATAAATAAATAAATAAAAAGACAAAAGAAAATACTAAGGAAAATAACAAAAGACACAAAGATCTAGGGTTGTGAATCATTCTAATATCATTTAAAAGATGAAGTGATTATTTTATGTTTGTGTATTAAATCAGTTTACTAACCTGGAACACTAAATTATGCAAAAGCCTCTGTCGATGGTCAGACGCAAATACCCAGTTTAACCCAATTGAACCATATGTCTATGTCAACCAAATTATCTGGATTCATTAAGTTTAAGTTCCAATTATGGCTACCCCCGCCCGACAGGTATATGTCTATCATGTAAGGACATCTATTAAAGGGTTATCTATCCTCAAGGAAGATCGTGGGCTATTAAGTCTAAGGCTGAAACCTAAAATCCCTATGTCTAGTTCATTTTAGATTTACCACATCAATCTTATTGGTGATCAGACACAAGAAGCATTAAGCTTAAGACTTAATAAGTAAACCTTTAAATTACCCAAACTATAAAATAACCCCTTATAAACTTGTGATATTAGAATTCATCACAACCCTATATAACTAACACATAACTAGGGCTAGTAAAAACTTAAAAATAAAAGACATAAAGTAAAAGCTGAAAAGTAAAATAAAATAAAATGCTAAGGTAAAAGGAATTACTTTTACTACTAATAATTTAGATATCTCTCATAAAATAATATTTAAACTTGTGATAATATTACCAACCGACCAGTCTGGCGGTATCCTGATTGAGTCAAATTAAGTCCAACCAGGCATTAAGGCGGTAATATTTGTCCATAAACCAACCATAAAGGCGGAACCAAAATTAAATTACCAACCGACCAATCTGGCTATATCCTTGATTAGTCAGGTTTAAACCAGATTAAAATTAAATTACCAACCGACCAATATAGCGGTATCCTTTTTAAGTCAATATTTTAAACAGTGATATATTATTTTTAAGGGAGATTAATTTAAATAGTAACAGTAAAAGAATTACCTTTCACCCTAGCTGGAGAAGTTACCTCCTCATAGTGAATTGTAAAAAACTATAAAAAGTAAAAAGTAAATTACTATTATTACAAAATGTAATTAAAATTATTTACAAAACTAAAAATTAAAAAACTAAAAACTAAAAGAATCTAGAGAGAGAAACTCTCTCTTTAGATAGAATAGAAGAGAGAGAGTGGTACTACAAAATCTGAAATCTCGAGCTGAATTTATAGGCGCGGGTAAGCTTTGGGCGTCGCGACGCCAAGGGCTTCAGGGTCGCGACGCTGGAATAGTGAAACGTGGCATGCTCTCGGCTTGACACGTGGCGATTTTGATAAGAGGATAAGGCGACACGTGGCGAGGCGGCTAAGACCTCAATTATTATGCTGACGTGGCGCTGACGTGGCAAGGCGGCTGAGATCAATTGTCGGCACCGTAAGATTGCGACACGTGTCACGGCGTGATTGGTTGATGATTACGTGGCAAGTTGACTCGGTTGACCTGCTGACGTGGATGATGACGTGGCAAGACGCGTGGAAGAGTTGACTTGTTGACCGGATGACGTGGCGACACGTAGGATGACACGTGGCACACGTGGAAATAGTAATTGTCGGCACCGTAGAATGATGACACGTGTCAATGTGCACGTTAGCAGATCGGCTGTGATGGTGACACGTGTCACGGCGCATTTTAGCAAAGTCAAACTTCTCAAATTCTGGCCAGTTGACCCGCCGCACGTTAGCAGACCACGGTACACGTTAGGCGTCGCGACGCTTAAATGATGGGCATCACGACGCTGAAATGATGAAAATTCCCTTTTTGTCTAGTTTTTTCCGTTTTGGCCCAAAATCACCTCCAGAATGCTCAGAAACTTTATTTATCTGCAAAATAACACAAAACACATCAAAATATTCACAAAACTCAAGAAACTATACAAAAATATTAGGTTAAATGGGTGGGAAATAGTGATATAAATACCACTCATCAATACATAAGAATCATTTCTTTTTTAATTAAATCATAAACCATTATGATTACATCAAAACGATAATTTCAAAAACCTATGCCGAGATAAATCCAAACATGGATCGAATAAGCTACAAACCTTGTTTGCTAGTTTTGGTATGACAAAACCGACAAGATGTTATAACATCCTCCAAAAGGTTTCCCTTTCAGGAAAGCGATTTTCGTCAAGCTGACATATTTCATAAATGAAATACGCAGCTTTAGCAAGCATTATCCAAAAGGATTTACCGTGGCAACAGGTAAAAGGTTGAATCATAATCAACATAATGTTGATAATGATACCTTTCGGCTAAAACCCTAGCTTTATACTTTGTTATGTTGCCTTCCATGTATGTCTCCCTTGAAGACTTATACAGTACCGATAGGCACAATGCCTTGCGGTACATTAACTAGTATCCAAACTTGTTGATATACATGGAATCCATTTCGGATTCATGACACTTTGTCATAATTGGGAGTCGATACCTTGTATCACTTCCTCATACGTATTCAGTTTGTATACCTCAATAAGATAGACATCTTTATTAGGTGAGATCAGAAACCCATACCCCAGGTTGTTTTCTGAATCTCTCTGACTTAAGCGGTTCATGTGTATTTGAAGATTATTGGTAATAGTTTCATCCTTGATGAACTATTTGTGTTCCATTAAGGAATAGGTGCCTTGAATAGTATTACTCCGATTTTCATCGAGTTTTACTATCCTCCCACTTACCACTGCATATCGGTATTCCTCTTAGGAAAACCGCATGGTGAGCAACAATTAAATTGTTCTCATGTGATTTGTATAAGTACAATACTTATGGTATCCCTAGGATAACCTACATTTGACAATTATCCAATTTGGGTTTTAGTTTGGTATCATCCAAACATATGCCTAGCATTCCCAAATTATCAGGAATGTGAAACTCAGTTTCCTTCCCATTCATATCTAATATGAAATCTGTCAAACAGATTTTATGGAACCTTATTCAAAATAAGTTCTTGCACTGTTTAAAGCTTATCTGTTGAAGGAAATGGTAGCTTAGAACGACTCATGATTAACCTTCTCATGTCCAACAAAATTCGGTTACTCAATTCGGACACATCGTCACTTTGACGTGTTCCGGGAGGAGTCCTCATTTGAAAGAATACTTTACACTTTCAAGTATATTAGAAACTTATTGCTTAAGTATTTTCCATTATGGTCTAATCGTGACAGTTTAATACTTTAGCCGATTTGTTTGTCTATTTCGTGTCGAAACTTAAAAGTTTCCGATTTGTGTTTCAAAAGAAACACATAACCATAACGCGATGCCACATCCGTATAGGTCACGAAATATTCATATCCACCTCTAGCCTAGCTAGATATAGGCCCTACTTGCTTCACTATGAACTAGGGCTTACAGATCGGTGGCATTTACACTTTTACCAAGTAAACAGTGTTTTAGACATTTTGCCCAATAAACTAGATTCGTAGACTTTATTTGAATAGAATCAAATTAGTCCGAGTACCCACTCTTCAAAAGTGTGGATATACGAGTCTTGTTTGATTGTCTCGCAGACAACAATGCCACAATTAGTTTATTCTGATCAAATCAGTTTGATCTATTTGTTTGTCATCATATATGTTTGAGATTTATTTATATTCAAAATATAAATGCTGTTATTCACATCTAATGTGTATATCTCAATATCATCTTATATAATAAAACACTTTAGTGTTCTAGAATATAAAGGTTCACCCGCAGCGGGTTAAACACTGATATAGAGATAATGTATCTAGTCAAACTAGTCATATTATAACAGTTTCCTAATTTAAGTACACACCCAAAGGTAGTTCCTAAACTTAGGTATCTACGGTTAAAACAGCGACTTTCGTCCCGTTTCCAAATCGCAGATTAATCTCTATTGAAGTCAGTATCTTGTTCAAAACAGATTCTAAACATCAATACATATATTTTATGTACCACACTAGTATTTAAAATATAATTTTAATACTAGTGTGAACCGAATCTTGACAAACATATTTGAAGTCAGAGCCTTGCTCGTCTTAATTCATTCATGTCTGCATTGTCCAAACGGCAGTCACGCTTCCGCGATCCTGTTTGCCACAATTAAGGCAGACATTTTGGGATATGTCTTTTATCTTCCCAGAAGATTATAATGATATTGCCTTTGCCATTTTCAACATTCCAGTACCCTTTGGCCAAGCCTCGGGTTTCTAAAATATCCAAGTAAGGTGCAACTAGTGCTACTTGCCTAATTGCAAAGTTTGACTTTTATCTCATTGAGAATAGTCATTAACTCTCCAAGAGTTATCAATTGCAATTTTAGTACTTCTAAAATCTAAACATATATTTATGAATATCCTTCAATTTCGTCATTATACTTTTAAGGATCTAATCCTTAGTTCTGATTCAGAAATTAAGGAGTCTACTGCGACAAGCTTAATGGATTAAGCACGTAAGTTATCATTACATAAATCTTCCAAAGATTATGCTCTACTATATGCTTAACTCCGGGTTTAGGCTTAATATATTATTTTATCAAATAAAATAACTTAATATTTTTCCAGGACCATCCTGAAATTTTATTCCCAATTGAAAATTATAGTCGTTTAAATACATTTTCACCCAGGATTATGTTTTAAACACTAATCTTTCATTTATCTTGATTCTAATAGTCCAACTATTTAATCAATGATTTGTGGTACTATGTATTATAATGATTATTATAGTCCAACTATATAATCAAATATAATTTAAATTAATTAACCTCAATTACATTGATTACTATAATCCAATTATAAAATCAACTGTAAATTGAAATTAATTAATTCAAATATATTGATTACTATAATCCAATTATATAATCAATTATAATACAGTCCAACTTCATTAATTAAAACAACAATTAAATATTAGTCCAACTAATATATTAATTTATATGACGAATGATATTTGAATGAGCGCGTATGGCAAGTAATTAAACGAGTATTGCAAATTCAATTCTTACCTCCCACTATTTTTCGGCGAGCCTCTAACCCTCTGTTGAGTACTCGGGAAACCGTGTTTCCTAGTGGGCTAGGATCCCGTTAAATATCACACAATTTTGACTTTGGCCAACAAATTGTATGATAATTAACTAGGTAGATCTCTAAGATCGATTGGATCTAATCCAATTCCTAGATCTGGTAGGGGACATCCAAGTCTGAAACATATATCTCATAAATGCCAATATATCCAATATATTGCCTAACCTTTTTCCTCTGAATCAACTAAGCCTTGGCTTTGGCACAACAAACTTAGTGATCCCAGTCAAGCGCGACCCATTGACCATGGAAAGCTTCGTAATCAATGTCGATGGACAAGAAGTGGTCTTGGCTTTGGCCAACAAACCACAACTTGGACAAGACACTGATATGGAACAAAGCCTTCATGATTCAAACACATCCTCGACGGACAAGGCCTTGACTTTGGCCAACAAGTCAATGCCAGTCTCGGATCTTGAGTGAGAATCACTCAATGGAAGGAAAAACGCTTAATATTGTTTGAGGTTTATTATCTTTGTTAAGGTCTCATCATCATATACCCTTAAACATGCATTCTAAACACATAATAAAGCGCATATGAAAAATAATAATGATATGCGGATGGATACTTTACATTGATCCTAGATCAAATCTCTCACTTTCTCTCTCCCGCTAGCACAAGTATTACTTCTACCCGTTACACTACACTTCTAAAGAAATCTCATTTACATTGACGGGAATAGGTGAGAAGAGAATACAAAGAATAAAGAGGTAATAAGGCTGGACACGCAGGTCCAATTAATAAATCAAATTTATTACAACAATTTCTAAAATTGTCCCACCCATCTAATATACATCCGATATACATTATTCATGCATCGCAACCATGTATTCACACAAGCATGTTATCAATCAATCTAATCAAATTAATTAATCTGATAATTAGTGATCATCCAATGTTCAAACAACGATTTGATTTTGCTCGAGTCAAACTCGTTTTGCGAATAAGTACTTAAAGTTCGAATTCTGGAATTAAATTAAACTACATAATTAAATCCAATTCAATAAGCATTTAATTCTAATTCGCTATTTAATTCCAAATTAAATATCACACTTTATTAATGAACTTTTACGACTTAAATTCCAAATTTAATCGCAACGGGTCTCAAAGCCCGATTAACGTCCAACGTTAATTTAATTAAAGTCCAATGGGCTTTTAATTAATTTCTTAAGTCGTGGACTTTTGGTCAACTCGGGTCAAACCGAATAACCAAAATCAAATCCGGGAGTTACCCAATAAGCCCAGAAATTAATTTAGGCCCATTAGGCCCATTAAACTTTAAAGGTCCATTAAGTCGCATTTGGGCTTTATGGAAGTGGTTTTGGGCCCAATTGGATCCAACAAATTTTGCCTAAACCCAACTTTGTACAACAAAGCCCAATAAACCCAATAACAACTTAACAAGCCCAAATCCAATTTTAAGCCCAACTAATTTAATTCAAAATTTCCAAATTTCTCAATTAAATTACCAAAAGTGTATAGCAATATTAATTACCCAAATCAATATTTCCAAAACACCAAATTTGTACAATTAATCATGCTTATCATTAACAAAACATGTCCAACATATTTTGATCAAAATCAAACAAGATTTACATGCATATATGTCTCGGCCATTTGGGGAAAATTATGCCCAATTTGAATTCAATCCAATTAAACCCAATTAAACATAAAATCAACATCCCCAATTGTTTTCAAGTCATCCAATGAATCAAAAAACAAAAATCCAAGACAATTTAGGGTTCCATCATTTTCGGCCATCACACCAAAATTGGGGAAAATTGTTCCAAACACTTTTTCATCAAATTGATCCAATCAATCATCAATTCAACAATATTTAAGCGTACTAATTCATCCAATTTCATTAAATCATGCCCAAATTCCTTTTTCCTAATTTTAACCCTAAAATCAATTTCATTCTTTCAAAGGCTCTGATACCATTGTTGGTCTACTCTAAGCTTCCCAAGAATAGTAATCAAGCATGAAACAAGTGTAAATACAATCATAGAAGGTGCGGAAAACACACAATGAACGGATTGGATGCATGTGGTGAAGACAAAAATCAGTTTCTGCCCTTCTACAAGTCACGGCAGTGGCAGTCCTTCCTTCCACCAATTTCGGCCATGTGAGGTACTCCAAGCTTGTGTTGAACTTCCATGCTAATTGGTAAGCTACCTTATCACCTTCGCATAACTTTGGAGTGCTATCTCTCAAGAAATTTGCCACAATTTTCTCACACTTTTGCTTCCCTCATTCACGGTTTTTGCAAAAGAAAAACAGTGAAGAAATGCCTCTAAGGCCGAGAGAGAAAGATGAAGAAATGGCTCCAAAATCATGAGCATGAGAGAGATAGGGAAAAAGAAATGTAATAGGTTTATTAATTTGTTTTCCAAAAAAAAAAAAAAACATATATATCAAAAAATTTTCCAAAAAACAAAACATTAAATGCTTTCAATCAATACACATCAACCAATTGTCAACTTGTCACATCACTCAAAGTGACATGTGATTTGACGCTTGATGTGACTAATGATTTGACGCTTGATTTGACTTGCGTTCCGCACTCAAATTTGAAATGCGAATGCGCTCGTAAACAATCCCGGGCTCGGGTTCGCTAATTCCAAATTAACGAATTTTCCGTTGCGACGGAATTAAATGATTACGCCTAGCGAAATCACTATTCACGTCGCTAATGAATTAATTCTAAATTAACTCTTTCGCCCGAATTAAAATATAATTTTAATTCCGCGTCGAAATCCAATTCGTTATAATATATCAAATATATTATTTTACCGATTAATTCCAAATTAATCGTTCTCTCTCTTTAAATTAATATTTTATCCCAGATAAAATATATCCGTAATTAATCACAGATTAATTTTCTCTCTCTTTAAATTAATCCCAGATTAATTAAAGTGCGAGTCATACGTCATCGGTGAATCTTCGGGAAGAGACCCATGAGATCCCCGGATATGTTGGCAGTAAATTCGGTCATCGGACTATCCGAACACGTAAGTACATCGTACTACGTTTATACCGATTTACAAGACAAGGTTGGCCTCTATCAAAGCGCCATGCCTACCCAATTCTCCGGAAATATCCTTACAGGAATAAAGGATCTGTATCAGGCGTAGTATACGTGGTATTGCATATTTCTGTCCAGTATCGGATGATCACGTGCTAGGCCTGGGGCTGGAATTGTGTCTGCCCCGTACGAAGCACATGTCAGATGTCTGGTAACTAGTCTCTATAATCGGATAAACATGACCTTGTAATTTTATCCCGATGACTGCAGTACTTAACAGTACTAGTACCGTATCCTACGTGACCATCATCTCCATATGACTGGAGTGACACTTCCGTCTTGACATCACACCCAACACACTACGATTCTCAATATACCCAGCATTGGCATACACAGAACCTGTTAAAGCCGTGGATGACCGCAACCAAAGTATATTGATTGTCGCAAGTATTAGCGGTGCAAGTCTCAGGTTAAGACCAAATACACCTACCCTGATTTCGGACTTCCATAAACACATAGTCATACTACCAATGGAATTCCGAGGGGGTCTATCCAGAGCGAAGCTGTTTCCCGTACCATCGGTAAAACACAACCTCATATTACACTTGCATGAGTATCATATACCCAAATATATGAGAACTATGTCGTTGTACCCTCACAACGCGCACAAGTGTAATACTAGTCTTTTACGTATTTATCGATGTCCAATTTCGATAATACTCATACTAGGGATATTTAATGATTTATCCTTCGTGGACTGATATTGTCTCATATCATTCTCCGTCCAAGAATAAATCATAGGGACCTCCTATCATTTATACATCTAGGTGATCTAATCACAAATGATAAGAGAGCAATCTCCTTTGTCACATAGTTAATTTATACAACAACACCATGATCTGTACAAATAGTGACACTATGGGTCATAATTGTCCAACAGGCCTGGCCTCGGAAGAAGAAGAAAGTGAAGTAGGTTTCGAGGGCAAGTTGCCACTCCCTTTGTTAGGTCCTCTTCTGCTATGATCAGCATCCTATGCAATTCGTGGTGAGAAAATATAATCCCATTCATGTTGAAATACATTATGAATTGGCGATAAGATGCTGGGAGAGTACCAAGAATGACACTCCTACCAAGAAAGTCATTCAGAGAGGAGATTATGTTGCTTCAATTGTTTGATCAAATCGATCATGTGAAGAACATGTTAGCTCACAGCTTACCCCCTTCCAGTCGTGCATGGAACATATTCATCAAAACTTTATGAACAACAATTTGTTCTTGGTTAATATACGATTCTCTTAATCTCATCATCATACTATACGCATCTGGCATGTGACCGGTGTAAACACACACGTATAACGCAAGCGCACGTATCGTTCAAGTAGTATAAAAATATCGATCCCATGAGGACTTAATTCCGACTATTGTTATTAATTATTGAATCCATTTATTTACAGATATATAATTGAGGGATAAGAGAATGATTGCTTGGTTGATTTGGTTGATTGTAGTTTTGCAAAATAAATAAATAAATAAATAAAAAGACAAAAGAAAATACTAAGGAAAATAACAAAAGACACAAAGATCTAGGGTTGTGAATCATTCTAATATCTTTTAAAAGATGAAGTGATTATTTTATGTTTGTGTAATAAATCAGTTTACTAACTTGAAACACTAAATTATGCAAAAGCCTTTGTCGATGGTCAGACGCAAATACCCAGTTTAACCCAATTGAACCATATGTCTATGTCAACCAAATTATCTGGATTCATTAAGTTTAAGTTCCAATTATGGCTACCCCGCCCGACATGTATATGTCTATCCTTTAGGAAATCTATTAAAGGGTTATCTATCCTCAAGGAAGATCGTGGGCTATTAAGTCTAAGGCTTAAACCTAAAATCCCTATGTCTAGTTCATTTTAGATTTACCACATCAATCTTATTGGTGATCATACAACAAGAAGCATTAAGCTTAAAACTTAATAAGTAAACCTTTAAATTACCCAAACTATAAAATAACCCCTTATAAACCGGTGATATTAGAATTCATCACAACCCCAGATAACTAACACATAACTAGGGCTAGTAAAAACTTAAAACTAAAAGACATAAAGTAAAAATGCTGAAAAGTAAAAGACATAAAGTAAAAGCTGAAAAGTAAAATTAAAAAAAATGCTAAGGTAAAAGGAATTACTTTTACTATTTACTATTTTAGATATCTACAATAAAATAATATATAAACTCGTGATAATATTACCAACCGACCAATCTGGCGGTATCCTTTATTAGTCAGTTTTAACCCAGATTAAAATGAATTACCAACCGACCAATCTGGCGGTATCCTTTTTAAGTCAATATTTTAAATAGTGAATATATTATTTTTAAGGGAGATTAATCTAAATACTAACAGTAAAAGAATTACCTTTCACCCTCATAGTGAATAGTAAAAAATGTAAAGAGTAAAAAAAAGTAAATTACTATATTAACAAAACTTAATTAAAATAATTTACAAAATAAAAAACTAAAAACTAAAAGAAACTAGAGAGAGAAACTCTCTCTTTATATAGAATATAAAAGAGAGAGTGGTACAACAAAATCTGAAATCTCGAGCTGAATTTATAGGCCTCGGTGGGCTTCCAGCGTCGCGACGCCAGGGCCTCTGGTGTCGCTACGCCAGCTTTTGTCGACGTGGCACGCTCTAATTCGTCAGTTTGCAGATTCTGGATAAGCTGATAAGGTGACACGTGGCAGAGTGGTTGGGCTTCAATTATTGTGACACGTGGCGGCTTCTGATTGGTCGATGAGATTCTTATCCACCACGTGTTAGATAAGGATTAGATACTCAATGATTGATACTGACGTGGCGGTGATGTGGCGGTGACGTGGCGACACGTGGGAAATAGACTGTCGGCACCGTAGGATTGCGACAAGTGGCACTTCCTGATTGAGTAATAATGACATGGCGGTGAGGTGGCAGTTTGACTTGGTCAACCTGGTGATGTGGCTGATGACGTGGCAATGACGTGGAGTGACACGTGGCACACGTGGCGATGATGACTGTCGGCACGGTAGGATGCTGACACGTTGCACGGCGCATGTTAGCAGATCGGCTGTGATGGTGACACGTGGCACGGCGCATATTAGCAAAGTCAAACTTTTCTCAGATTCTGATTTGTGGACCCAGCGCACGTTAGCACTGTTCGGCGCACGTTAGACGTCGCAACGCTGAAGGTCTTGGCGTCGCGACATGGGAATTTACCAAAATGCCCTTTTCGTCCAATTTACACTGTTTTGGCCCAAATCACCTCCAGAGTGTCCTGAAACTTTATTTATCTACAAAATAACACAAAACACATCAAAATATTCATAATACTCAAGAAACTATACAAAATATAAGGTTAAATGAGTGGGAAATAGTGATAGATTTACCACTCATCACACCCCCAAACCTAATATTTTGCTAGTCCTCGAGCAAAACACATAATAAAATAACATAATAAAATAAAATTTAACTAAGCCACTTTCGTAGGGAACACGATTGCATTTAGCGTATGCAACAAGCCTTTAAACCCCTAGGTGTCCCTAGTGGACGAGTTGTATTCTCGTGAGGGTATACAGCAATGCTACCCACAAACATTTTATAAAAGTAAAAAGGTAGTGAAACTAATGCACAAAAAAGCAAAAAGACAAGCGAAAAGAGAATAAAGATGTTAGTGACAAAATCAGGTGAAACTTCTATTCCAAGTTACTAGTTGTTTTGTTTCTTTCTAAATTACAGAATAAGTAAATTCTCCGATTATTTTTACCACTCTTCATATACACATCCAACAAGATATTAATCAACTCATTTTTGCCCACAACAGTCATAAGTGCAGTTGATAAGAGAGTAATATTTTTGTCCTAAAGTTCTATCAGATTTCACACCTTTTGGTAACAATGGAATAATTTTTCTGATTTTCTGATTTTTTCTTTGTTTTTTTTTTATTTATATACAATATCTTCCATCTAAGTAACGAGTGTTGGGTCGGTGGCTCCCAAACCAGTTGGCTTCAGGGCACCAGGTGTTAAGACACCCCTACGGACTTAATTACTCAGATTTCAGATATATATATTTTTGCAGCATCTTTGATCCATGTAGCGAGCTTTGGGCCAGTGAATCCCAAACCAGTTGGTTTTAGGGCACTAGGTGTTAAAACACCCTTACAGACTTAATAACTCGGATCTCGGATATATATTTTTTTTTACTCCACTGCTTTTTGAGATGCTTCCTCCAATTAAACTAGAGAACTAAATATTACAAACTTTTCAATTTTAACTCATGTCTGTATGTTACTATATATGTTGATAATACCTGTCAACTGAGCATATGAAGATCCATTTTAGTCCGTTTTAAGGAGAATTCACAAATTAAATAATTCAAAATGAAATAAACAAAAATTAACTTGTTTCGAAATAGGTTTGAGATACGTCTCAGGAGTGGAAACTCCTTAATCAGCTATCTCTTACCAATTTCACCTTTTTAGTCAAATAAAAATGCAAAATATTTTTGTAATTTTTGAAAATTTTCCAATTTTCTTGTATTTTTCGATAAATTTTGGCCTAAAATTAAAAACAACACACAAACTAAAAACAAAGTACTGATCAACTAATTCCCTCCCCCAAACCTAAATGAGACATTGTCCCCAATGTCTTAAACAGTAAAAAGAAAGTTAAGAAGGTCGTACCTGGTTAGCTGAAATTCTACAGGAAATTAAAGTTTAAGATCCAGATTAATCCGACGCCTCTTACCACGATCGTCCTCGGACCAATTTATCTATGAAAGGATAGGGTCAATTCGAGGTTCATAGGCTATGAGTTGGTCTATTAGATCCGGAGCAGTTCTGGCAGTAAAGATGAGTTCTTTTAATGGTTTTGACACGAACCCATTTCTCCGAGCATCATCAAGAAACACACAAAGAAAATAATAAAATCCATCAACGTTAAGCAGCCCAATTGGTTTCTGGTGTATGTTAAGGTTCGCCCAAGATAGCACTATAAAAATTTCCTCCGATGTGCCCAAGCCACCTGGCAAAGCGATAAAAGCATCAACACGGTTAATCATTTCTACCCGTCGTTCAGACATACCTGACACAATAAGTTCCTCTCTGTTTGATGATCCAATAAGATTTGCCTCTGCCAAGGGTTTTGGGATGATTCCCAAAACGTGACTGCATCCTTCCTGTACAGCCTTTGAAACGATCCCCATAAGTCCAAGATTGCCTCCGCCATATATTAAGTGCATATTCCTTACTGCTAAGACTCGACCCAATTCCTGTGCTGCCTCTACCAATACTAGTACCGCAAAACACACAGATGTTTTCATCTCGTCTTCTTGAAGTGGCTTCCATTTTTTTTAATGCATTTCTTTCTCAAATCAGGATGCCTTCCAAAGTGCAATGACGAGCTGATTTTATAGTACCTGAAACGGGTGAGTAATAATAGCACTAGTATCTTCCAGAGGAATCTTATTAGCTAAACAACAAAATGAATCGTGAAAAGTCAAAAAGTCTGGATCCTGTCTATGAAAATAAAGATAATAACAACAGAAAAGTGAATCAAAGCAATAATTAAGGCAACGGGATTATGTACGCAATACGCCACTCGTTGGTATAAATTCATTAGGATGCGTCTCAAGAATCCATTCCTTATTCATCCATCGCTAATGAATTAGCTTTCATTTTTGCCAAACACCATTCCTTCTGTCTTAAAATGCTTCGTTTGTGCTTTTCCCTACAAAAATAACACACCAAATTAAAAAAACATTCTACAACATGTATACACAAAATATAAAACGGAAATTACAACAAATTACATGGGGTGCCTCCCTGCTAGCGCTAAATTTTTCGACTTCAGCCAGACGTGACTGAAATTCATCTGTTAAGGAGGTTTCAATGTCGTTTTAGATGTCCGATCAAAGACAATCCCGTGAGCGTTGCTTTTGAAGGGTCTCTTCCAACGGTAAAGTGGCAAAAAGAGTTTTGTCCCATTTAGTGCTAGTGCCAGCTTTTTAATCCTTGTTGTTCCAATGGTTCCTGAAAAGAAAGAAAGAAAATCAAGAGGTCTCATATGGTGCTTGACTTGGAATTGGAGTTCCATTCTGTCAAGCTTCTGGGCGATATCTTTGATTTTTACTCCCCAAAACAGCGATGTTTCTCCTGAATGCTTTGGATCTTTATTAAGGTCAGACATTTGCTCCTCCATTTGCTCTGCTTCTAGTTCCACCTTTTCTTCACAGTTGTATTGTAAAATTCTTGTATTCAATTTTTCATTTGTCATCTGTGAGATACATGCTTCAAAATTGTCAACCTTAGGATGCAAAGATGTTTCAGACATTAGGTTTTCATCCTCTATTATGACTGGAATGGATGGTTCAGATAGATCTTCTTCAAACATCAAGGTAAAGCATGCTCCAAGATCTTCATTATGAGGATTGAAAGTTTGATCCTGCATTGTTGGTACAGTTGGTACAAATAGATCAGCTTCATCCTCGTCAGAATCTGAATAATAAAAGTCAAATTGAAACTTTGCCGGTTCGGGCTCCTGAACTGATACCTCTGGTTGTTGATACTGCTCAGCCTCCTCCTCTGTTAAGGTGTCATTGTGGATCTCTGGGTACTCGAATGCTTCATCAGTGTCATCTAAAAATGCTTATTGAGGTATGATGTTCTGGTTTTCTGTTAATTGTCTCATTTGATCTGTCATCCTCTGAAGGATTTCTAATTGTCTATGAATTTGTGCATCTAATTGAGCTTCCCGTTCTTCGAGCCAATCTTTGAGCATGTGAATCAACTGATTTTCCTCTGATGGTTCTGATTGTTGATGGAAATCATAGGTAGATGGTGGATAAGATGAAAAATGTGGTTCTGTGAAATGTGATGGCTCATAATACCATGAAGGATCTTCATAGCTCTGCCACCCTGGATGGTAGTTGTATTTGCAGTAATCTCTAGGGTGGTTACCATTACATATGTCACATCTCCCCATTGCATTCTGTTGAGCAAATGTTGGATTGCTTGGTTCTGGCATCCAGTGATAATTTTTTGGCTGGATAACAGGCCTCAGAAAACCGGACTGTTGCTCCCAGATTTTGGGTGTATCTTCTAGTAAAACACGTGATCTCTCAATCTCCCAATAATGTTCCATTTTTTCAATCACCTGAAAACAAAAGAAAGAAATAAAAATTACAGATAAAAATAAAGAAAATTAGATAAAAATAAATTAGATAGCTTCAAAATTAATAACTCAAGAAAAATAAGTCCCCGGCAATGGCGCCAAAAACTTGACCGGCGTAAACACACACGTATAACGCAAGCGCACGTATCGTTCAAGTAGTATAAAAATATTGATCCCACGAGGACTTAATTCCTACTATTTTTATTAATTATTGAATCTATTTATTTACAGATATCTAATTGAGGGATAAGAGAATGATTGCTTGATTGATTTGGTTGATTGTAGTTTTGCAAAATAAATAAAAAAATAAAAAGACAAAAGAAAATACTAAGGAAAATAACAAAAGATACAAAGATCTAGGGTTGTGAATCATTTTAATATCTTTTAAAAGATGAAGTGATTATTTTATGTTTGTGTAATAAATCAGTTTACTAACCTGAACACTAAATTATGCAAAAGCCTCTGTCGATGGTCAGACGCAAATACCCAGTTTAACCCAATTGAACCATATGTCTATGTCAACCAAATTATCTGGATTCATTAAGTTTAACTTCCAATTATGGCTACCCCCGCCCGACAGGTATATGTCTTTCATGTAAGGAAATCTATTAAAGGGTTATCTATCCTCAAGGAAGATCGTGGGCTATTAAGTCTAAGGCTTAAACCTAAAATCCCTATGTCTAGTTCATTTTAGATTTACCACATCAATCTTATTGGTGATCAGACAACAAGAAGCATTAAGCTTAAGAGTTAATAAGTAAACCTTTAAATTACCCAAACTATAAAATAACCCCTTAAAAACCGGTGATATTAGAATTCATCACAACCCCAGATAACTAACACATAACTATGGCTAGTAAAAACATAAAAGTAAAAGACATAAAGTAAAAATGCTGAAAAGTAAAAGACATAAAGTAAAAGCTGAAAAGTAAAATAAAATAAAATGCTAAGGTAAAATGAATTACTTTTAATATTTACTATTTTAGATATCTCCAATAAAATAATACATAAACTTGTGATAATATTACCAATCGACCAATCTGGCGGTATCCTTTATTAGTCAGTTTTAACCTAGATTAAAATGAATTACCAACTGACCAATCTGGCGGTATCCTTTTTAAGTCAATATTTTAAATAGTGAATATATTATTTTTAAGGGAGATTAATCTAAATAGTAACAGTAAAAGAATTACCTTTCACCATAGCTGGGGAAGTTACTTCCTCATGGTGAATAGTAAAAACTGTAAAGAGTAAAAAAAAGTAAATTACTATATTAACAAAACGTAATTAAAATAATTTACAAAACAAAAAACTAAAAAAAACTAAAAACTAAAAGAAACTAGAGAGAGAAACTCTCTCTTTATATAGAATAGAAGAGAGAGAGTGGTATAACAAAATATGAAATCTCGAGCTGAATTTACAGGCCTCGGTGGGCTTCCAGCGTCGCGATGCCAGGGCCTCTGGCGTCGCTACGCCAGCTTCTGTCGACGTGGCACGCTCTGGTTCGTCGGTTTGCAGATTCTGGATAAGCTGATAAGGTGACACGTGGCAGAGTGGTTGGGCTTCAATTATTGTGACAAGTGGCGGCTTCTGATTGGTCGATGAGATTCTTATCCGCCACGTGTCAGATAAGGATTAGATACTCAATGATTGATGCTGACGTGGCGGTGATGTGGCGGTGATGTGGCGACACGTGGGAAACAGACTGTCGGTACCGTAGGATTGCGACACGTGGCACTTCCTGATTGGGTAATGATGACGTGGCGGTGAGGTTGCAGTTTGATTTGGTCAACCTTGTGATGTGGCTGATGATGTGGCAATGACGTGGAGTGACACGTGGCACACGTGACGATGATGACTTTCGGCACCGTAGGATGCTGACACGTGCCACGGCGCATGTTAGCAGATCGGCTGTGATGGTGACACGTGGCACGGCGCATATTAGCAAAGACAAACTTTTCTCAGATTCTGATTTGTGGACCCGGCGCACGTTAGCACTGTTCGGCGCACGTTAGGCGTCGCGACGCTGAAGGTCTTGGCGTCGCGACGAGGGAATTTACCAAAATGCCCTTTTCGTCCAATTTTCACTGTTTTTGCCCAAATCACCTCCAGAGTGTCCTGAAACTTTATTTATCTACAAAATAACACAAAACATATCAAAATATTCATAATACTCAAGAAACTATACAAAATATAAAGTTAAATGAGTGGGAAATAGTGATAGATTTACCACTCATCAGCATGCCATGGTATTGCTCTTGAGTTCTGATGCCAATGAACTAAAAATGTATGATTTAACTTTTAAATCATCATCTTTCCAAGATTGGAAAACTTGTAGTTCCTCCGTTGTTGCATCTTAAGACACAACAAGGGGCATGGAACCCTCAAGTACATATCCCAACTTTTCGGATTCAATGACAATCCTTAAATCCAAATCCCAATCGACAAAGTTTTCAGTACCTTTTAGTTTGTTCGTATCCAACATACGCGTAAACGGATTAGTCGATTGTGCCGCCATCGCAAATCTATCATATAGATTACGAAAAACAGTTAGCAGAGTTAAACAGTTTCAAATAATATCGAAAGCATTAACATGGATTTTTAATCTGAAAATGTTCATCCCACTAAGTCATTCAATATTGTAATCCCTAAACAGAATACAAAGATTTAATATTTAAATTAAATAAAAATAGTAAAAGGTGGACCCCATGAATGTATTTCAGCTCACAGCTTTGGCACGTTCTCGCTTACGTATATTCATCAGGTAGACAACTCATTGTCAATCACTCACTAGTGACTCCAAGTTTTTTTCCTGGTCGTTTCTGGTTGTGACAGCTTTGGCATGTTCACAAGGAGGTGTACCAGGTTAAACTCGTCAATGATAAAATCAAGCTACTTGCGTAACCCTAACAGCTTTGGCACGTCTAGGATTCCGCTTTTGCTTGAATTTATCTAGTATCAAATATACATACGGCATAAATAAATTTCTATGGCTATATCCTCACAACTTTGGCACGTTTTCGGATGTAGTCATAGAAAAGATATCTATAAAACGTATTGACAAGACGGACCATGTAACATGCATCAAATACATAATTAACATACAATCTTATTAATTATGGATTTTCCGCAAAATATGCTTTTATTTTATTTAATCAAATTAAATAAACACATCCATGCATAAAGTAAAGATTAAATTAAACATTGAATTTAAATGCATAATCATATCGAGTGTTCAGAATCAGACTCACTCTGATACTATTTTGTTGGGGTTTTATAGGGAATACCCGGTAACACAGCAGAACGCGGAAAATCAAAATTTTCTGATTTCAATAATTTTTCTTAGATCAATTAAATAAACTTCTTTATTTAATTACCCAATACTTAAAACCTGAATTTTAACTCAAGAAATCTTATTTCTTGAAAATTACAGTTTAACCCCAAAACTTTGCATTTTGTTCATTTTAGACATCTAATTGTCAAATACCATTTTGGATGATTCCAAATCATTTTTAAAATGATTTCCAACATTTCCACACATCAAAAACAAATTGAAACAAGATTCTCAATTTTTTTAATATTGCCGAACAGCCTAGTAATTTTCTTTTTTGGTAATTTGTTCCATTTTTATTCAAAAAATGTCAAGATCAAATCCAATCAATCCAAAATTTAATATGCATCATATACACACCATAATTCATCACATATATGAAAAGTCCCAAATTTGGAAAGGGTTATGGACCCTAATTTTATAAATTATCCAATTGACCAAATTAAACCAAATTAATTAACTCAACACTTTAATCCAATATTTACCATACCAAACAAGTCTCACCACCATGAAAGAATTCAAGAATAATTCTAGGTCATCAATGAGTGACTTAGCAACTCTAGAATGGCAACATCATCATCAAATGACTAAAAGAGAGCTAATGAACTAATTTCATGCTTTCTTTATTCATCAAACATGCAAGCACCTTTTAAACAAGTTCCAACCATTTAATTACAAACTAAAAGAGAGGAGACAACATCCTAGCAACACATGTTGAAGCTAAGCATGATAGAAACAATTTCTAAGTTGAAGAAAGTAAGAAAAAACTTACAAAAAATAAGTTTTGGTGAAGGTTTCATTATTGTTCTTCAACTTTTGCTCTCAACTCACTTTGTAATATTTTTGGATGTTTAACCTAATGATTGAAAAATGAAACAAAACAAAGTATACTCCCCATTTAGCCCTTGGCTGAATTTTGAGAGAATAAAATAATATCTAGATATTTTTTTGTTTCATTTAACAAAGTTAATCCACTTGTGTATTTGATCATTATAACATTTAATGATTTACAACAAGTCAAATTAATCACCTAAAGTCATTTCCTAAAGTAATCATAACTTGAGATATTTATATTTTAATTACTTTAATTATTTAACAATTAAATAATAAAATAATTATTTAAATATAAATATTTTAAATATATGTATTATATTTACTTTAAATATTCAAATACATAAATATTTATGATATATGTCAAATATCACAATTTAACATTTAATTAATGTGTATTTAATAAAATCATTTATTAAATACAAATTCACATTACTTAGGAAATTATCATTAGGTCTATTTGTATGTATTTTTCGTTTAACCGTTAAACGAATTATAAATAATCAGTATTATTCATAAAAGTTTCCCTAATTCTCTACAAGTATATTTCATAGGTGAGACTCTCTAGATTCAGGCATATCCGTCACGAAATCCAATTTCATGTCCATAATTTACCCACCCGTAAATTATGACGATCACAGATAAACTCGCGGAATCATAGAAGTCGAGGTCTTGTCTTATGTTTAATTCATCCATCACAGGTATCCGGATATATCCCAAAGATATAGATATAACGTCAAATCTCTATATGGACAATCCCGTCGACGTCTCTATTAGCAATCTCTAAAAGAACACTTAGAACTCACTTCTAATATGTACCACGGCCCCATAGTTTTTATCTGATTGCTAATCATATATAGAATACCTATCCTCTGTACACAGAACTGACGGATCCTATCTTGACACACACAGGACACCCTGTGGATCTGTCCACATCCAACGAACAGACTGAGGTCCGATCTCAATATATCGGTGACATGACTGCCATCTAAGTGTGGAAGGTCTCATGTGCCCATAGTGGTATGTCAAGTCAAAGAATCACTTATGCTACTCAACCTGAGAAGATTCTTATTGAAGTTGGTGTACCATCCATTAAGAATCTTCGGTGAGTCATTCAGTGTTTATCCACTATAAACACCTACATGTCTATACGAGTCTCCAAGACAGATGGTTCATTGAGAAACCATTGGAATCCATTATTCCAGTATACGACATGTACCGGTCTCAACGGGTTTACAATGCTGACCAAGTAGTGTAAACCTTCACCAGAAACAGTCTAAGAATGACAACGTCATGATACAACTCAATGTCAGTTGCGACGCATTTGTAACTGTATCAGAACTAATCATTCTAAGGTCAATTATGTCTTTACCATATAAAGAGATGTATTATATTATCGAAACTGCTTATTTTATTCATAATAAAACGTTTACAAGAGTATTTACAATGAAATACAACAGAGAATTTACGCTATGAGCACCAACCCTAACAAACACCAACGAGGACGTTAAACCCCAGGGGTATGGATTCTATCCAATAATGGTTGGAACTTAATATAAGTTAATGTTAATTATGTTGATTCTTAAATTACAGTCTGTTGTTTTTGTTGGGGTTTTGGCTCGGGCGCAGCGGAAGCCGCGGTTCCGGTGAAATCATAATTTTTAAACTTTTTTAATTTACCGAATAAATTATTCAAATCTAATTTGAATAATTTATTCATATTTCACCTAAACATGTTTATTTGATACCAAATAAGGACATAAATAGGTTAGAAACATTGCGAAACGTTTAGAAAAACGTTTTTCCGCAAAATGACATAAAATGCGTTTTTGTCCGAACCGACCAACCAATACACATGGGGGCTGGCCAGGTCAGCCCCAATAGTATTTGGAATGTTCATCGGCTGTCCAAACAATGACCAATTCATTGTTTGGATGGCGGACACCCGGTAAGCTCGAAACTCACCCAGTAACGCCGTTTTTCACCGTTTTCACATATTTCAACTCCGTAACAATTTCCGGCAATTGTTCCAATGCCCAAAATCATCCAATACATTTATACAACATAACTTTCATCACCAAAAACAAAGAATTTCCAGATCTAATTTTGTAACAAAAAATATCATTTTTCATGCTATAAATCCAAGTTTCTTAATATTAATCATATTACTATTAGCACCAACCAAATCCACCACCTATGAAGATTTCAAGAAAAAATATAGGATTTAAACGAGTGATCAAAAAATATTGCTTTTTGAAATATATGAGAAAGAGAATTGATTTGTAAGATTAAGATTATGATTAAGGTCATGCTGTAAAAGCCGACGCCATCATGGTTAGGAAATCAAATTCCGGAACGGAGATCAATAGTAGTTTTTAGCAATGAAATTTTTCCAGAATAGATAGAAATTGTCAATCATTCCAACTCACGTATAGCCCCCAATGATTTGAGGCAAGACACGGTGACCCTAGGTCATTTTCTTTGGGTGTGAAAATGATAATATTTCCTATAAAGATGAAACTTAAAACAACGCCAAAAACTTTTTCAAATATTATTTAATTGTTAAATAGAATAGTCACATTATCAAAATTAGTTTCAAAAAAATCATCAATTGAGATTTTTTAAATTAGTTTTTACTTCTCACTCTTCAGTATTAAGGAGTTATAAGTCACTCTTCAAATATTATTATAAAATATTTTATGTCTTTTTATTTTATTGCAGTTAAGGATGGCAAAACTAGTTTACGAATCGAATTTCACTTTATTGTAGTTAAGGATGGCAAAACTAGTTAATACTTAGAATCTCCTAAGTTTTAATATTTTTGTATTATTTTGAATTAAAACTTATGAGATCCTAATTTTTAATATTTTTTATTCTTTTGAATTAAAACTTTGATGAACTTAAGTATTAATATTTTTTTATTATTTTGAATTAAAACTTAGGAGATCCTAATTTAATAATTTAGATCTTCTAAGTTTTTCATTTTTATTTAAACTTAGGAGATCTTAAGTAAAAACTTAGGATCTCCTAAGATTTTATTTTATTATTATTTTTTTATTTAAACATCAAAACTTATGATCTCCTAAGTTTTATTTTTTAATTTAAAATTTAGGAGATCTTAAGTCAAAACATTGGATCTCGTAAGTTTTTTTTTTAATTATTTTTTCTGAGAACATGGTGTGACCTAACTAAAATTACGAAAATGCCTCACATTAATGAGAATCTCCATTCACCTATGCGGCAAGACAATACCCAATCAATCCATAAGATATTTTATTTGATATGTCATCAGTGTTCGATACTGACTGCTCCCGTCGACGTTGATTCTCAATAAATGACTCTACTGATCTAACACTAATAGATCTAAGATTTTTGTTACCTAAGCTAACCATTATGTTCATACTTCTTAATCTGTGAATGTAATATCTCGAGTTTTAGGAATAGTTTTGGAAGGTTTCCGAATTAAAATTAAGGATTTGGAATGGGATGGCAATCGAAAATCAGAGTTTATGTGTTGGGAAATAGGTTGGAATATTTTTAAGTGAAGTTTCGTCAAGTTGGAAAATGCTTGGTTTCGAGGACCGATTGCGCGATTTCTATTTATATCGTTATACGCGTGAAGTTTCTTATTTTGGCTATAATAATTTCAAACGAACTCTGATTGAGCTGATTCTTGAACTATCAATCTCGTTTTTCCGAGACGAACAACTTTCGTTTTGAACACGTTTCAAAATTGTATCAAAATTATTTCAAAAATATAAATTTCCGAGAAAGCCCCATAATAGGGACCTAACTGTAATTTTCGGGGGTCAGGATGTAATTTTTAGAAACTTTCTTATAAATACCCCATAGTTTCTGCTTATTGCCAAAATATGATAACTTCTCAAATTTCCCGATTCGCCCCATCTTCTCTAGATCGCATTTTTGCTTCACTTGGTCATGCCGGTGGCCTGCCGGCCACCTTCGGCCGGCGCGACCAGTCGGAGGGGTGTACCGGCCACCTCTCTACCTTATGGTGGCCGGTGGCAACCCCCAAATCGCCGGAACCAATGTGAAAGATGAGAAATAAGTGCAGCAATGGGTTTTCTGATCCCAGCTAGTCGCATCGTTTCATGACCCGAACTACTAGCCAAATTGAAGCACTCGAAGAGTACTACAAGTTGGCCGTGACAGATTTTCCGTTCCGTGTATGGTTTCACTTGAAACGAGGAAATAAGATTTGAATTAATAGTTACCTAGGTGAACAGTAGTTTCGATCGGAATTTTATCGATTACAGCGCCTTCGTGGGATCATTAGAGTCCTTATATGGCATGGAAATCTCAATAAGACCTCCCGGTAAAATCCACAAATTTCAAGTTTATGGTTAAAATTCGGATGTATCCAATAGCTTCATAGAGTAGTCTTTTGAGAGAAATTGAATTGTTTGAGTATAATATAATGAAAATATGCATTTGGTAAAATCAGTGATAATAGAACGAGTTGGATTGATCCGAGATAGAATATGCAAGTTTCCGGTAAATTAGGTTTTTGACGAATAATATTGTGTTTTGATCGTAATGATAGATATGAGTGTTGGGTTTCTCTAAGGTCCCGGGGATCAAATCAAGCAATGAAACCATTGCGAATACATCAAAGAAGTTGCGGAATACTTACATTGATCGGTTGAGCGATGCGATGAACACAAAATCTTCAAGCTCCCCTCCAAGGTGTTCACGCTAGTAGACTGTTTTTGAATCCAAGAAATTCGGCTGTGGTCCTCCATTGATGCTCCAAGCTCCAAGTGGTGATTCCATGCTTACAAGTTCGGTTCCCTATCACCTTAGGATGACCCTTCATGTGCTAGTATAGGAAAAATTGCCACAATCTTTCCTTGTTCTTCTTCCATTTTCAGCCAAGCATGAAATGAGAAGAAAAATGGCTTCCAAAGCCGAGAGAGGGAGATGAGGGAAATTAGGTTCCAAACCGTGTAAAGGGAGAGAGAAGATGGAAGGAAAAATGTAATGAGTGTTTGGTTTATTTAATTTCCAAAACTAAAACCAAAAATCAAATCCAAAAAGTTGTATTAGCCTTTCCAAAAGTCAACCAATTTTGGAGCCAAAATTTGGCAATTAATTCCTTCCAACAACTCAAATCACTCATGAATAGTGACTGGTTGTCAATCACTCAAAGTGACAAGACATCCATCACTTGAATGATGAGTGATGTGACTTGTGGGCCGCACTTAAATTCACAATGCGAGTGCGCCCGCAAACACTCCCGGGCTCGGGTTCGCTAATTCCAAATTAACGAATTTTCCGTTGTGATGAAATTAAATCTAATTTAATTAAATAACTTTGCCTAGCAAAATTACTATTCACGTCGCTAACGAAATCCAATTTCGTTTAATATATCGAAGATATTATTTTATTGATTAATTCCAAATTAATCTTTTTCTCTCTTTAATTAATATTTTATCCTAGATAAAATATCCCCGCAATTAATCCCAGATTAATTTTCTCTCTCTTTTAATTAATCCCAAATTAATAAAGTGCTAGTCATACGTCATCGGTGAATCGTCGGGAAGCGACCCATGAGATCCCCGGATATGTTGGCAGTAAATTCAGTCGTCAGACTATCCGAACACGTACGTACCTAGTAATACGTTTTTACCGATTTACAAGACATGGTTGGCTTCGAGCAAAGCGCCATGCCTACCCAATTCTCCAAATATCCTACAGGAATATACGATCTATATCAGGCGTAGTATACTTGTATTGCGTATTTCGATCCAGTATCGGATGTCACGTGCAAGGCCTGGGGCTTGGAAATGTGTATGGCCCGTACGAAGCATATATCGGATCTTGGTAACTAGTCTCTATAATCGGATAAACATGACCTAGTCATAATATCCCGATAGTTGCAGCATATAAGAGAACGAGTTCCGTATCCTACGTGATCATCATCTCCACTATGACTGGAGTGATACTTCCATCTCGACATCACACCTAATACACTACGATTCTCAATATACCCAAAAGAGGCGTACATAGAACCTGTTAAAGCCCTGGACGACCAAAACCAAAGTACATTGATTGTCGCAAGTATTAGCGGTGCAAGTCTCAGGTTAAGACCAATTACACCTACCCTGATTCAGACTTCCATAGACACATAATCATACTACCAATGGAATTCCGAGGGGTCTATCCAGAGCGAAGCTGTTTTCCGTACCATCGGTAAAACACAACCTCCTACTACACTGCATGAGTATCCTATACCTAAATATATGAGAACTATGTCGTTATGCTCCCACAACGCGCACAAGTGTAATACTAGTCTATTCCGCATTATCGATGTCCAATCTCGATAATTCTACGACTGGGATATTTAATGATTAAACCTTTATGGATTGATATTGTCTCAAATCATCTCAATCCGGAACTAATCATAGACCTTCTATCATTTATACATCTGGTGATCTAATCACAAATGATAAAAGAGCAATTTCCTTTGTCACATAGTTAATTTGTACAACAAACAACCATGATCTGTACAAATAGTGATGCTATGGGTCATAACTGTCCAATAATCTCCCACTTGGCACATAGCCAATCACTCAAGTGTCCTACACCCAAAACTATGTACGGTTCGCTCAAACTTTTGCTGAGGACATGCTTTCGTCAGTGGATTTACATGATTATCATCTGATGCGATTTATTTGATCATCACATCGCCACGATGTATGATCTGAACGAATCAGATGAATATTTGAAGTATTTATCTGGATCGTTGATGAGACCATTAATTCTTTAGCCTGTGTTGAAGCCTAGCTCAGCTGCTAACAGAACTACTCCTAATCTGATTAGGATTATTATCGATCCAAAGGCTTCTATTGCTGCCTCAGCTGCAGAAATAACTCGCTTGTTTTATTTATTCGGTAACAGTATATGCTTGGAAGATTTCCAGCTCACTGTTTTATTCAAACTTTATAGTACCGTTGTTACGACTTATAGTCGTTTTTATCGGTTACGCAAACTTGCAACGGTAACCAAGTAGTATAAAAAAGCATCCTTAGTTCCTCTAAGATACTCAAGGATGTTTCTTAAAATCAATCCTGTGACTATCACTTGGATTGGCCTGATTGTGACTCCATATGCTCAAAGCGTATGAGACAGCAGGTCGCGTACATTTATTTCAATGTACGAGTTCTCCGAGAGTATTAACAACTTTAAATATATCCCAGTAGATTTTTATTCTTAGAATAAAAGTTGTTTCTCCTAAGAATTCTACGGAGAGTTTTCATGAAAGCCATGTTTTCACCGATAGTTTTATGGGAAATATCATTTCCAAGAAATGACATGTCATCATTTATTTAGGATATTCACTGTCAGTGCGCTCCCACTAACCTTCTATTATACACAAGAATCATTTTCGTTTTGAATTAAATCATACACCATTATGATTACATCAAAATGATAATTCCAAGAACGCTATGCTTGCTTCAATCCATTCATGGATCGAATAACTTGCAAACCTTGTTTGCTCATTTTGGTACGACAAAACCGTCAGGATATTGTAAACATCCACAAAAGGTTTCCGTTAAGGAAAGCGGTTTTGGCATTCAGCTTTCATATTTCATTAATGAAACATGCAGCTTTAGCAAGTATTATCCAAATGGATTTACCATGACAACAGGTAAAAGGTTTTGTCGTAATGGACACAATGTTGATAACGATACCTTTTCGCTACAAGCCTAGCTTAGTACGTTGATATGTTGCCTTCCATGTATGTCCTTGAAGACTTATATAGTACCAATAGGCATAATGTCTTTCGGTACAACAACTAGTATCCAAACGTAGTTGGTATACATGGAATCCATTTCGGACTTCATGGCAATTTACCATAATAGGGAGTCGATATCTTGTATCACTTCCTCATACGTAGTCAGTTCGTATTCCTCAATAAGATTGACATCTTTATGAGGTGAGATCAGAAACCCATACCCCAGGTTATTTTCTGACTCTCTCCGATCTACACGGTTCTTGTGTATTTGAAGATTACTAGTATAGTTTCATCCTTGATGAACTATTTGTGTTCCATTAGGAATCGGTTCCTTGAATAGTATTACTCTGATTTTCATCGAGTTTTACTTTCCTCCCACTGACCACTGCATATAGGTATTCCTCTTAGGAAAACCGCATGGCGAGCAACAATTACATTGTTCTCTAGTGAGTTGTATACGTACTATACTTTGTTTTCCCTAGGATAACCAACAACTTAGGCACTTTTCCGATTTGGGTTCTAATTTGGTATCATCCAAACGTATGCCTAGCATACCCAAATCTTCAGGAATGAGAAAACCCGGTTTCTTTCCGGTTCATATCTAATATGAAGTCTGTCAAACAGATTTTTATGGAACCTTATCTAAAATAAGTTTTGCAGTGTTTAATGCGTATTGGTTGAAGGAAATCATAGCTCAGAGCGACGTATGATTAACCTTATCATGTCCAACAAAATTTGGTTTCTCAGTTCGGACACACCGTCAAATTGACGTGTTCCGGGAGGAGTCCTTATTGAAAGAATACTATACTCTTTCAAGTATTTGAGAAACTTATTGCTTAAGTATTTTCATCATGGTCTAACCGTGACAGTTTAATACTTTAGCCAATTTGTTTGTTTATTTTGTGTCAAAACTGTAAAAGTTTCCGATCCGTGTTTCGGAAGAAACATATAACTATAACGCGATGCCACATCCGTAAAGGTCACGAAATATTCATCTCCACCTCTAGCCTAGCTAGAAATGGGCCCACTTACGTCACTATGAACGAGGGCTAACAGATCGGTGGCACTTACACTTTTACCAAGTAAAAGGCGTTTCAGGCACTTTGCCTAATAAACTAGATTCGTTGACATTATTTGAATAGAATCAAATCTGTCTTAGTATCCACTCTTCGAAAGTGTGGATATATGAGTCTTGTTAATTGTGTCCCAGACAACAATGCCACTCATAAGTCTCATCTGATTTATTCAGTTTGAGCTATATGTTTGTCATGTTATATGTTCGAGATTTATTTATATTCAAAATATAAATACTGTTATTCACATCCAATGTGTTTATCTCAATATCATCTTTATAAAATGAAACACTTTAGTGTTCTAGAATATAAAGGTATACCCGCAACGGGTTAAACTCTGATATAGAGATAATGTATCTAGTCAAACTAGTTACATTTTAAAAGTTTACTAATTTAAGTACACACCCAAAGGGTAATTCCTGAACTTAGGTTTCTGCGGTTAAAACAGTGACTGTCTTCCCATTTCCTAATCGCAGATTAATCTCATCTGAAGTCAGTATCCTGCTCATAGTAGATTATGCACACCAGTATATATTTATGTACCACTTCCAGTATCTAAAATCCAATTTCAATACTAGCAGGGAACATGTTTATGAAAAACATATTTGAAGTCGGAGCCTTGCACCATCTTCAATTCCTTCATGTCTGCCTTGTCCATACGGCAGTCACGCTTCTGTGTCCCCGTTTGCCACAGTTTTAGGCAGACATTTTGGGATATGTCCTTGTCTTCCTAAAAGATTATAATGATTTTGCCTTTTACCATTTTTCACACTCCAGAAGCCTTTGGCCAAGCCTTGGCCTTCTAGAATATCGAAGTAAAGTGCGTCTTGCGCTTCTTGCCTTATTACAAACTTTGGCTTTGTCTCCTTGAGAATAGCCATTAACTCTCCAAGAGTTTACTATTGCAATTTGTAACTTCTAAGATCTAAGGATAGATCTATGAAAATCCTTCAATTTCATTATCATACTATTAGGATCTAATCCTTAGTTCTGATTAAGAAATTAAGGAGTCTATTTGGCAAGCTTATTGGATTAAGCACTAAAGTTATCATCACATGAATATTCCAAATATCATGTTCTACTATTTGCTTAACTCCAGGCTTAGGCCTAAGATGTTATTTTATCAAATAAAGTAACTTCTCAGTTTTCAGGACTATCCTGATTCATTATTCCCAATTTGAAATTTAAAGTCGTTTAAATACATTTTCACCTAGGATTATGTTCTAAACGTTAATCTTTCAATTATCTTGATTCTAATAGTCCAACTATTTAATCAATTATTTTAGGTACTATTCATTTTAATGATTACTATAGTCCAACTATATAATCAACTATAATTTAATAGGTTTAAATTCAATTATATTGATTACTATAATCCAATTATAAAATCAACTATTAATTGAAATGGTTAATTCAAATATATTGATTACTATAATCCAATTATATAATCAACTATAAATGAAATAGTTTGAATACAGTCCAACTGTTTTATTAAAACAACAATTAAATATTAGTCCAACTAATATATTAATTTATTTGACGAAATATTTGAAATGAGCGCGTATGGCAAGTAACTAAACGAATATTGCAAATTTAATATTTGCCTCCCACTATTTTTCGGCGAGCCTCTAACCCTCTGTGGAGTACTCGGGAAACCTTGTTTCCTAGTGGGCTAGGATCCCGTTAAATAACACACAATCTTGACTTTGGCCAACAAATTGTATGATATTTAACTAGGTAGATCTCAAAGATCAATTGGATCCCATCCAATTCCTAGATCCAGTAGGTGGACATCCAAGTATGAAACATATATCTTATATATGTCAATATATCCAATATATTGCCTAACCTTTTTCCTCTGAATCAACTAAGCCTTGGCTTTTGCACAACAAACTTAGTGATGCCAGTTAAGCGGAACCCATTGACCTTGGAAAGCTTCGTAATCAATGTCGATGGATAAGAAGTGATCTTGACTTTGGCTAACAAATCACAACTTGGACAAGACACCAATATGGAACAAAGCCTTCATGATTCAAACACATCCTCGACGGACAAATGCCTTGACTTTGGCCAACAAACCAATGCCAGTCTTGGATCTTGAGTAAGAATCACTCAATGGAAGGAAAAACACTTAATATGATTTGAGGGTTTTTCGCGTGTAATTGGCAACCAATTAATTATCTTTGTTAAAGTCTAATCATCATACACCCTTAAACATGCATTTTAAACACATAATAAGGCGAGTAAGAATAAATAATAATGATATGCGGATGGATATTTAAACACATTGTTCCTAGAACAAATCTCTCTCTTTCCTCTCTCCCACTAGCACAAGTATTACTTCTACCCGATTACATAACACTTCTAAAGAAACCTCATTTACATTGAGGGGAATAAATGAGAAGAGAAATACAAAGAGTAAGGAGGTAATAGGCTGGACACGCAGGTCCAATTAATAAATTCTAAATTTATTACAACAATTTCCAAAATTGCCCCACCCTACTAATATCCATCTGATATACATTATTCATGCATCGCAACCATGTATTCACACAAGCATGTTATCAATCAATCTAATCCAAATAATTAATCTGAATATTAATGACCATCCAATGTTCAAACAACGATTTGATAACTCGTTTTGCAAATAAGTACTCAAAGTACGAATTCTTGAATTAAATTAAATTACAACATTAAATCCAATTTAATATGTATTTAATACTATTCACTATTTAATTCCAAATTAAATATTACACTTTTAATGTACCTTACGACTTAGATTCTAAATCTAATCGTTACGGGTCTCAAAGCCCGATTAACATCCAATGTTAATTTAATTTAAAGTCCAATGGGCTTTTAATTAAGTTCTAAGGCATGGACTTTTGGTCAATATAAGTCAAACCAAAATACCAAAGCCCATTTAAGGAATCACCCTTATTTGCCAAGAAACCAATTTAGGCCCATTAGGCCCAATTAAAATTAAAGGTCCATTAGTCATAATTGGACTTTATGGATATGGTTTTGGGCCTAATTGGATCCAACCAATTTAGCCTAAACCAATCTTGGTACAACCAAGCCCATAAGCCCAATTACAACTTTACAAGCCCAATTTCCAAAATAGGCCCATTTATTAAATTATCAAAATTCCAAATTTTATAATCTAATTAACCAAAGTGTATTCCATAATTAATTACCAAAATTAACATTTCCAAAACATCAATTAGCCTAATTAATTATGCTCATTAACATCAAAACATGTCCAACACATTTTAATCAAAAATCAATCATTTTCATGCTTCAATAGTCTCGACATTTTTGGGGATTTATAATCCGATTTCGCAATCCAATTGAATTACAAATCAACATTACCCAATGTTTTCCAACTCATCCAATGATCAAAAACACAAAATACCATGACAATTAGGGTTCATGTACCTCTCGGCCAAGGCAAATTATTGGGCAAAAATTGATCCAATCAACTTTTCATGAAATTGATCCAATACAACTTCAATTAAACATCATTCAAGCATACTCAATCAAAGAATTTTATCAAATCATGCTCAAATTCAATTTACCCAATTTTAACCCTAAGTTCAAGTTTCATGCTAAAATGGCTCTGATACCATTTTTGGGCTTCTCTAAGGTCCCGGGATCAAATCAAGCAATGAAACCTTGTGCAAATACATCAAAGAAGTTGCAGAATACTTACATTGATCGGTTGAGCGATGTTATGAACAACAAAATCTTCAAGCTCTCCTCCAAGGTGTTCACGGCAGTGGACTATTTTTGAACTCCAAGAAATTCGGCCATGGTCCTCCATTGATGCTCCAAGCTCCAAGTGGTGATTCCATGCTCACAAGTTCGGTTCCCTATCACCTTAGGATGACCCTTCATGTGCTAGCATAGGAAAAATTGCCACAATCTTTCCTTGTTCTTCTTCCATTTTCGGCCAAGCATGAAATGAGAAGAAAAATGGTTTCCAAAGCCGAGAGAGGGAGATGAGGGAAATTAGGTTCCAACCCGTGTAAAGGGAGAGAGAAGATGGAAGGAAAAATGTAATGAGTGTTTGGTTTATTTAATTTCCAAAACTAATACCAAAAATCAAATCCAAAAAGTTTTAATAGCCTTTCTAAAAGTCAACCAATTTTGGAGCCAAAATTTGGCAATTAATTCCTTCCAACAACTCACATCACTCATGAATAGTGACTGGTTGTCAATCACTCAAAGTGACAAAACATCCATCACTTGAATGACGAGTGATGTGACGCGTGATGTGACTTGTGGGCCGCACTTAAATTCGCAATGCGAGTGCACCATCAAACACTCCCGGGCTCGGGTTCGCTAATTCCAAATTAACGAATTTTCCGTTGCAATGAAATTAAATCTAATTTAATTAAATAACTTTGCGTAGCAAAATTACTATTCACGTCGCTAACGAATTAATTCTAAATTAACTCATTCGCCCGAATTAAAATCTAATTTCAATTCTGCGTCGAAATCCAATTTCCTATAATATATCGAATATAATATTTTATCGATTAATTCCAAATTAATCGTTCTCTCTCTTTAATTAATATTTTATCCTAGATAAAATATCTCCGTAATTAATCCCAGATTAATTTTCTCTCTCTTTAATTAATCCTAGATTAATAAAGTGCGAGTCATACGTCATCGGTGAATCTTCGGGAAGCGACCCATAAGATCCCCAGATATGTTGGCAGTAAATCTGGTCGTCGGACTATTCGAACATGTACGTACCTAGTATTACGTTTTTACCGATTTACAAGACATGGTTGGCTTCTAGCAAAGCGCCATGCATACCCAATCTCCAGAAATATCCTTACAGGAATATACGATCTATATCAGGCGTAGTATACGTAGTATTACGTATTTCGATCCAGTACCGGATGTCACATGCAAGGCCTGGGGCTGGAAATATGTCTGCCCCGTACGAAGCATATATCGGATCTCTGGTAACTAGTCTCTATAATCGGATAAACAAGACCTAGTCATAATATCCCGATAGCTGCAACATATAAGAGAACAAGTTTTGTATCCTACGTGATCATCATCTCCACTATGACTGGAGTGATACTTCCATCTCGACATCACACCCAATACACTACGATTCTCAATATACCCAGAATAGGCGTACACAGAACCTGTTAAAGCCCTGGATGACCAAAACCAAAGTACATTGATTGTCGCAAGTATTAGCGGTGCAAGTCTCAGGTTAAGACCAAATACACCCACCCTGATTCGGACTTCCATAGACACATAGTCATACTACCAATGGAATTACGATGGGTCTATCCAGAGCAAAGTTGTTTTCCATACCATCGGTAAAACAAAACCTCCTACTACACTTGCATGAGTATCCTATACCCAAATATATGAGAACTATGTCGTTATGCTCCCACAACGCGCAAAAGTGTAATACTAGTTTATTCCGCATTATCGATATCCAATCTTGATAATACTACGGCTAGAGATATTTAATGATTAAACCTTTATGGATTGATACTGTCTCATATCATCTCAATCCGGAACTAATCATATGGACCTTCTATCATTTATACATCTTGGTGATCTAATCACAAATGATAAAAGAGCAATTTCCATTGTCACATAGTTAATTTGTACAACAACACCATGATCTGTACAAATAGTGACTCTATGGGTCATACCTGTCCAACAATGAGTCATATATATTGTTATGATAGTGTTTAGATAAATCCGGGTAGATTCGAAAGGTTCGCGACCCTTCCGTAACGTTTGTGGAAATATTTTCGGAAGATTTTCCAAAAAAAACTTAAACCGAGAATTTAAGTTAACTGATAACTTGGGTTAGTTTATAATGATGTTTTAAGATTACTGAAATTGAAAGTATTAAAAATAGACTTGATTTGGTTGTTCCAAAATGATCCGGGATTTTGTCGTAATTTAGTCGAGAATTCTGTAAAGTCACGATTCTGACGTTGTTACGCCATTCATTTTGGCCGACTTAACTAGGACCTAGAGTGCTCGTAAAGCCAGGTAAGTAACTCATTTGATGAGAGCTTAATACGCTAGTTCATGTTTGGATATACATATATATATGTATATAGATTATTGGTATGTTAGGTTAAAAAAAAGGATAATTAAGAAGTAGTTTGAGAAGGAGCTCAATGCTATGTTTAATTAAGTGAAACGACTATCGTAAGGATGGCTTTTGTTATTACAATGATATGAAGTGAGAGGTTCAATGATATTAATGTCTGTATATATGTATTGATGTGTTTTGAAGTGAAATGCTTGATGAGCTTATTGTTTATTTGTATGTATAGATGTATGTAAGGGTATGAACATGTAACGTTATGAATACGTGTAAGTAAATGAATAAGTAAGTGTTTAAGTATATGAACATATAATTGTATATGTGTTTGATTTTAAGATATGTATAGGTTTGGTATATGGAAATGGACAAATGGAGCAAACCATGATTTCTTACTTGGTATTAGCTTATGAATGAATGCGGTATATGAATAAGTTGCTATTGCTTTATACATGTGATTTATTTATGTAGAAATTGAAGCGATTAAGCATGATACGGAATGAGTATAAGTTAAACACTGTTTTAATGAATAAGTTTAATTAATAAGTTATGTATCAATGGTTTCCAGATAGAAAATAGGAAACTAAGTATGTTTGATCGGTAAATGAAAGATTTTGGGATTGTTAAAGTTATGGCATTTGTATTCGTAATAATATGTATATTCATATGTTTGAAAATATATATGTATGTGAGTGTTTGAATGAACTCTTGGAGTGTTGTCATGGATGTGCTTGTGTATGAGAAGTCGTGCGGTAAGTTTGTGTTCTGTGATATGTGTGTATGTTTAATTGGTTGATGTTCTCGTAGTATAATAGTCGAGCTGGTTAGGGAAACTGTTAGGACATAATTCATCTCATACCTATTCTAAAATAGGTAATGAGTCTCGTACGAGCATTGTGTATGTAAGTCAGCCATATGTATGTGTTGTTGAATGATGTGATCTTTGATGTATCAATTGTTATGTATGCATCGTGGTTTGTTCCTTGTTGTTTGTAAATATGTTTGTTTTATCTATTTGATGATATTTCAAATATGTTTAATCATAATAAAATATAATAAGTCTGACTCCACGTCACATATGATTGGAAATAGATTCGATGTAAAATGACTTATTTTGTTATGTTCAGGTTGATGTTTTGTGTGATTTGAATGTTCGGCTAATAGATTGACATATATTTGAATATATAGATTTGAAAATTTATCCTGGTAAAGTATATAGGATAATAAAAGATAGTAAACCTGAACTTGTAATAATTTAGTAATTTTGTTAATTTTTTGATAAGTTTGCCTTGTTTGTTGTAGTAGCATAGTTACTTACTGAGTTTTTATAACTCACACCAAACCAGTTTGCTAGTTTTTCAGGTTGGCTTCTAGATTGGACAACCACGACAGCTTTGAAATTCATGCTCGAGACGTGGATCACCCAAGCAGCTGTCACCCTCGCAAGTGTCATGGGAGAAGTTTTAGAAGGTTAGGATACTTGATTTATTATTTTATTTGTTGTGTTGAGCACGTCGTTTGTATTAAATAAATGGTTTGATTGCTTATGATGTTGTGGGCACAAGGCCATTGAGTATTGATCGATGATATAGGCACAAAGCCCTTAAGTGATGATTTTTATTTGTTGGGGTGGACTTGAGGACTATTTTGATATATGATGTTTATTTCAGGTTTCTTTTGATGTTGGCTAAGATCCAGGTTGTCTAGTTTTAAGATACATCATGCCATATTTTTTTTATAAATTTAGAGGCTTATTCAGATATGTCAATCCTATCTCCTGCCGGTAGCATTTTGCCTCTGATGGGGTGTTACAATTGTGGTATCAGAACCAGATTTGGGTGTCGGTGACTGTAGCTAAAGGGTATCCGATCATCTCAGTAAGTTTTCCATTACATATAGACTATATAGGTCTCATGTTTGAAATTTGATTTGATTTATGTTATATAGTATGATGTGCAATGGTTTTGATTGATATGGGTGATTTGGATTATTTGCATATGTTTTTATACTACGAATATATGTATATGTATAGGTATACTAAGTCAAAAGTATGTTGTTTATATAAGTATATGTATAAGTAAGTAATGTGAATTCAAGGTGTTTTTGTTGGATTTGGTGTTTGGAGTGCAAATCTGAATGGTATATTTTATTATTTATTAATAAAATAACTATATTTTCATTCCATACCTTATTAATGGTATTGTCATTATGCGTATTAGATTGATGTATAGATATGTTAAATATGACATCGACCATAGAATAGTCTTGTAGTAATACTGGACACTAGGTGATCCGACATTGGGATAAGTATTACTATTGTAAATTATTCTTAAAGTATATATATTCCTAGTCGTTGGCCTTGGAATACGGTCTAATTCCTATAACCTAGAAGACTAACACATGTCGTACATTAGACTTAGAGTTGCAATGGTTTAACTCGATGTACCACGATTTTTGGAAACTTGTATAGACGTGTGGGTATTGGTTGGACCGAATACTGAATGATTCACATGTGATTCCTAATAGTTGGAAGTACACACCACCATCAATAGGAATCTCCTCGAGTCGAGTAGCATATGTAATCCTTTGACTAGAGGATATCATTGATTTTGTGTGAGATCCTCCACACTTTGATGCCATGTATGTTAGAAACCTTTCATGGTATGACCTCTAGATATTCGTTGGGTGTGGACCGATGCACTCAGTAATCAAGTGCGAAGCAAGATAGGAATCGTCGTCCCCGTATGTGAACCATAAGGGGTTTAGGTATACATGTGAATAAAGTCACGATTCTTAAAGCTTTGGTCAAAGTCGATCACTTAGGATAGATCACATCAATTATGAAGAGTCGTGGATATGTCGACATGAGATGTGTGCCTCGGAACTTAGGTTTGTCTAATTTTCCACGGAGATGAATGAGCTCTTACTACTTATTTCCAAGACCGTCATTATTGTGAGGGTATAAGTGCTCTGAACTTAGGTCGCTTTGGAAAATTATTAGATGTAGCGTGATGAGTTAACGCAGTCACCTTATACCGTCATTATTGTGAGGGTGTACATACAAAGCTCATTAGTGCACACTGACAAGTATACACCTGAAATACGTCTTAATCGAAGACCGTCGATAGTGTGAGGATAAGAAACGGTTCAGGACCAAACTAGGAGTCACATGAATGTGATTGACCTTAGAGGTCTACGGAATGAGTTTATAAAGGCCAAGACCGTCGATAGTGTAAGGCTTGAGTAAATGTCATGGGATCCACTTCCCACTATGGAATTTTGATAGTCAAATTCCTATTTTTCTGTTAAAGGAAATTACGTAAAGTAGTGTGAGGGCACTAATAGATTTAAAATTCCATAATCAATTAGTGTTCTTATTTTGAAATGACAAATATTATGCTACTGTTTAAAATGTTGTCTTGTAGATGGATACCGCTAATCCATTTATGAAACTTTTAAATACCACTCATCTAAAAGGAGCCGAGAACTATTTCTAATGGGAAATGAATATACGATTTGTCTTGGAGTTTGAAAAGTTGACTTATGTCACTGTCAATCCGCTGCCTGTTGAAATCGATTTTGACTCCACTTCAGAAGAGTGAGAAACTTTTAATAGATGGAAGGATGATAACCTGAATGTGAAATCCTACATCTTGGGATCAATGGTTCCAGATTTGTTGAGATAGTACAATAAAGTACCGGATGCTTGAAGCATTATGCGAACACTCAATGAGTTGTTCGAAGAGAATCAAGAGATTGAAAAATTTTATCGGAGGTCTAAGGAATTGTTCTGTGCTGAACTCAAGGATGGAGAAGCTGTCAGCATTCATGTTTTTAAACATGATCGACCAGATCCGATATCTGGAACGACATGGTATTGTGATTGATGAACGGCTGGGCCATAATTTGATTCTATCTTGTTTTCCTGGATCTTATGCTGGTTTTGTGTTAAACTTCCATATGCACTCGATGCAAGCCAGTTATGAAGAACTTCATAACATGAGACGCACAGTGGAGTATGATATGAGAAAATGCAACCCCACTTTGTACCTCCATGGTGGAGCTGTCTCTTCGAAGACTTCTAGGAATTCAAAGAAAATCAAAATGGGGAAGAAGAATAGATCAAAGACGAACTCCAAAAAGTGCAAAGGCTCAAAATCGCAAATAGCTCATGATCAATGTCTACATTGCAAGAAGTATAGACATTGGAAGAATGACTGTCCAGAGCTGAAAGGAAAAGCATAACCCTTAGCTACGCTTTGTATTTTTCTAATTATTGACATATCATTAGCCTTATATGCAAATTGTCGATGAGTATTAGTGTAGGCACTGCATTTTTTGCATATAAGTCTCGATGATGAGCCTCGTACGGAGGTACTACCTTTTAAGTTGTGGAAGTCGCGGGAAACGGACGTTGGAAGGGAAGAGTCAAACATTGACACCTTAACAGATTTCATTCGCCGTTTTAGCTTCGGGTTCGCTCGTTGGACCTATGTTTTAAAAACAAAAACAATTCCATCAACAAAAGTCACCAATCAAAACTAAATACATGCCTCACACCCAAAACACCAAACAATAAACAAACAAAAATCAAAAACCTCATTCACCACCCATACCTCACGCCCAAACACAAATAAACAAACCCCAAACACAAACCAACAAAGACAATAACCACACCAAGCACAACCCAACAAAGAAAACCCATGTACTCCACTCAACAAACACAAAATCAACAAAATCACCCATGCACCTCACAACCCTCTCCCACGTGAAACAACTAACCAATAAACAAGCATCTCACCCAATTACAAACCAAAACACAAACCAACAAATAAGCCCATGCACCATCCATGCATTTAACCCTCTACCACGTAAACACAAGTCACAAACAAACACCAACACATGCAACACCCATAACACACCCATGCATAACACATAACACCCCCCTCACCTTCACTCCCCTATAAAAAGAAACCCTAACCAAACTCACGCAAACAACTACCCCCCTTCACGTCTAGCCACATAGCTTCCACTACCCATTCACGCATCAACAGCCTTCATAGCCATTAAACACGTCCCTGACCTGTAAGTACTCACACCACCTGCCCATTCACGTAGCAGCCCCAACTTCAGCCAAAATCCACCTCACGCCATCTACCTTCCTCACGTAACAACTGCCCATTCACACGTCCTCAAGCACTCACGTTACTGTCTCAAAAACACGTCCTCAAGCCCCTCAAAATCAACGCATCAACTGCCCCACAAAATGCCGAGAAAACACCCTACAAACAACCCATTTACTCACCGTGAAAACACCCCTGAAATAACCATGAAATATCGCATAAAACACTCATTGTCCAGCCCAAAAACAGCCGCATAAACTCCTCTGAACTGCATGCTCAAACTCCCCATAAACTTTCCAGTTTTACTGTGAAAATACCCCTCAAAATGCACCCGCAAAACTGCAGCAAAAAACCACAAAACCCGCAAGTCGTAAGCCAAAACAATCCCCCTTTTACCACAAAATAGTGAGCCAATACCGCGACCAGAAAAACAGTGAAACAGAGTAAAAAAAGTAGCCCAAACAGCGAAACAGCGAAGGAAAACATTGAACCAGTGAACCGGAGGAGTTGCGGAGCATCAACCCTTCCGACGACCACGTACCGCACTTCCGATAGACGACTAAAGAGGTTAGACCTGAGGGCACCCCTTTTATTTATTATCCTTTATTTTTTAGTTATTTTATTACTTTATTTCGCATGAGTATTGTGGATTAGTGTAAGATGTGATTTCCGGAGGAACATAATATGTGTTCTCTCTTGCGGTATATCGGATGGAAACCCGGACATAAATTCCGTAGCCGAATCCGAATGGACGGTATCTCGGTTTGCACTCGGGATACAATGCCCCATACCACTTGAGAGATTCACATATTTTGTTTCATCCAGCCTTGTACTCGAGCATGATTTAGTCTAGTATGTTATTTATTTCTTAAGCATGATTTAGTTTAGTGTGTTATTTTTTTTTATGCATGATTTAGTTATTTTCTTTCACAATAGGAATTTAAATTGCGTTTATGTTTAGGATGTTATTTATTCTTTGTATTTGATGATTCAACATGCTCATTGTGTGATATGGTATGTTTATCGTTGTGATAATTACTTTCAAAGCATGCAAACTTAAACTATGATTTACCTTGATGAATGCGAACTAGATTTAGGTTATTCTTGGACATATATGTCGTGTAGACTTAGTTAAATTATTGCACAAATCTGTTCATTACAAGTGGCATAAGTAATGGACCATTCTGAACCCAACGGTTTGAGGTCTTCCCTTGTGAGGGGTGAGTGCGGCCTTAAATCATTTTCCCGGTTCACACCGGCTGGTTACTCCATTTTATTCTCCAGTTTAGTTTCCCCGCGGGCTACTCCTTACTCTTGGTCCGGCTGCGAGCCCGGAACAGCGTCGCCAATTTCTATGTCCTACAGTCTGGCTACTCCATTGGGGAAAAAGAATCGGCCCCGAAATAATGTCTTGTAATATTTTTGATTCGTGCTTTAAAGCAACCATGTCTATTATGGTTTTAGGGAGTTTAATCAAAGGCATTATTAAGGCTAGGTGACGGTTTGGTGTCTTCCTTCATTCACTACCTTTTATAAGGAAAAGCTGTGAAAGCACCTAGATAATCATTACCCGTAGCTCATTGTGACAGACTAATTTGGAGGACTTGTTCTTTATTCCTGTCACCAAGGCAATAAGAGCCTAAGAGGCTTGGGTATTTAAGAGAGCTTGCTCCACCCTCCCTTTGGGGAATCTACAATAAGAAATACATTTGACAGTTAATCACATACCGTAACTCGTTGGCACATACCGTAAGGTATAAAAAATGTGCGCTCACTTGGTCGCTTGAACCCTTGAGTGGGGAGTCTTAGTTGTGAGCAATCCTTCGTCGGTGGGAGCCTTTGTTTACATTCCTTTAAACCTACATGCGAACCATATTTGTACGACCAATAGGAATTATCTCTTTATGTTTGTTGTTTGGGACCATTGTCATTTGGATTCAGTTGGACTTCTTGTCAAGAGACGTGAACTTGTTGGGCCATTTAAACTGGGACGAGTTCGTGTCCTTTGACAATTGGGAAAAAAGTTTCTAAAATATCAATGAGCCATTTTGTGTTTGGACCTCTTATCATTTGAAGTTGTTTAGCTATGTTATCGCAAATGTATAAACTTGTTGGGCCTTTTCAACTGGGACAAGTTTGTACCGCACAATAATATGATTGAACACTTCAAAATGATAATGGGCCAGTTAGTATAAAAATCTCAATGGACTTGTATATTTCATGCATTACACGTATCATGTTAACCCCTGTGTCTTAAAAGCCATCATAGATATCTGTTGGGTTAGAGAATAAACTTTTCAAGAAGGGTTTAGCAAACATGGATATCGGAAAGGGAAACCGAGGAATAGAAAACTTTACGGCAAGAATAGAAAGAGCATTTGAGGGCCTTCAAAAAAAAAAGAAAAAATAATAATAAAAAGAAAAAAAAATATTTGTTTTTAGTCCTTGATAGTCAAGACATAAGTCCGATGATGAAAATGTTTACTTTAGGGTGAAACCTTAGAAACGATGAGTGTGAGATGTGCTCTCATCCGGTATTTTGAATGGTTAATCTCGGCCAAGACTCCCAGACACTTAATTATAGCATCTTAGCAGTAGAAGCCTAAGTAGTCAACAAAATGACTAATTGAAGAGTTTGCGGATCAGTGAATGACCGTTTTCCTATATGTCCATCCTGGTTTACTCATGCTACGATATATGATATGGTTGGAAACAAAGAAAAAGTCTCTGAAAAGAAAGGAAAAAAATAGACCACCTATAAACGATAAGCGTGAAGCTACCCATGGGCGAGTATTAGGACCACCATGAGGAGAAATGCTACTTTAAAGGGTAAGTGTGTCGAAAAAAAAAAGAAAGAAAGAAAAGAGAAAAAGAAGAAAAAAAAATAAAAAAAAAAAAAAATTTCAAAAATGAAAAGAAAGAAAAAATGAGACAAAAGAAAAAGAAGAAAACCATATCATGTTGAGTACGCGGAAGTAATCATAGAGTATGATCAAAACGTCTAGGTTGGTTTGACCCACTGAACTAATTCTCCGAGACAAAATCATCGAGTTGACTTACTTAAGGATTAAGCTGCGAAAGAACCTCGACACACACGCACTTTTAGTCTCGTTCAGATCATTCATTCAAACATTCGGATTTGAGTTGTATCGAGTACTTTGAAGGTTCTCTGGTTTCAACACGGGGCATCCATTGAGGGCAATAATATGTATAACTATTGGGACTACTTCGGAGCATGTAAAATAGTATGATACCATATTGGCCTAGTGAAAACAATGAAGAGCATAAAGTTAAACCAAGACTGAGGGCAACCAGTCTACCACCTTGCAAATAAGGGACATAACAGGAACTTGAACCTTGAGACAAAAGAAAACTGGGCAATCACCATAAGAGAATTGGCAAAAGGAAACTGTAAGCATGCCCAGGGGGTGACCAAAGACATTAGTAGGTGAAGGGTGCCAGAGGGAAAGGAAGGCCTAACCCAGCGGAATAGGAAACACACCTATGCATACACGTCACATGCACGCAATTTTTGTCTTGTTTTTGTTCGCAGGTTTCGAAGAAAAGGAAAAATTGGCAAAGACAATTCGGTTCGGGAAAAAGACCAATAATTCAGATCTGGAACAAGACCCACAATTCTGATTGGGAAAAAGACCTGCAACTCAATTTGGGAAAAAGACCCACAATCGGGAACAAGACCCGCAACTCAATTTGGGAACAAGACCCACAATCAGGAACAAGACCTGCAATTTAATTTGGGAACAGGACCCACAATCAGGAACAATACCTGCAACTCAATTTGGGAACAAGACCCACAATCAGGAACAAGACCTGCAACTCAATTTGGGAACAAGACCCACAATCAGGAACAAGACCTACAATTAAATTTGGGAACAAGACCCACAATCTGGAACAAGACCTGCAACACAATTCAGGGAACAAGACCCTCAACTCAAATCGGGAACAAGACCCACAATTCAGGAACAAGACCCTTATATCTACTCAAATCGGGGACAAGACCCATAATTCAGGGAACAAGACTCTGAACTCACATCGGGAACAGGACCTACGGGAACAAAACCCACAATCCAGGAACAAGACCCTTATCTCAACTCCAATCGGGAACAAGACCCACAATTCAGTGAACAAGACCCTTATATCTACTCAAATCGGGAATAAGACTCACAATTCAGGGAACAAGACTGTCAACTCACATCGGGAACAAGACCCACGGGGACAAGACCCACAATCCAGGAACAAGACCCTTATCTCAACTCAAATCGGGAACAAGACCCACAATTCAGGGAACATAGCCCACTCTCTACAACAGTTCGGGAACAAAGCACACATGTGGTTCGGGAATAAAAGAAAGCACCTCTCCATCACAATCAGCTCAGTCATAGTTTCGGGATGCGTCCTAGGGTCGAGGCCCACTACACCATCAACTCAGTTCGAAGCAGCAGGCGAGCCAGATGGCAGCTGGCGAGCTAAGTAAGTAAAAATGCATTTCATAAACTTTGATAGGATTGTCAGTGTCACACACTGCATAAATCCCATCAAAGTGGGGGCGACTGTAGGCACTACATTTTTTACATATAAGTCCCGATGGTGAGCCTCGTACGGAGGCACTACCTTTTAAGTTGTGGAAGTCGCGGGAAACGGACGTCTGAAGGGAAGAGTCACACATTGACACCTTAGCGGATTTAATTCACCGGTTTAGCTTTGGGTTCGCTCTTTGGACCTCTGTTTTAAAAACACAAACATTTCCATCAACAAAAGTCACCAATCAAAACTAAATACATGCCTCACACCCAAAACACCAAAAAATAAACAAACAAAAATCACAAACCTCATTCACCACCCATACCTCACGCCCAAACACAAATAAATAAACCGCAAACACAAACCAACAAAGACAATAACCACACCAAGCACAAGCCAACAAAGAAAACCCATGCACTCCATTCAACAAACACAAAATCAACAAAATCACCCATGCACCTCATAACCCTCTCCCACGTGAAACAACTAACCAATAAACAAAGCATCTCACCCAATCACAAACCAACAAATAAGCCCATGCACCCTCCATGCATTTAACCATCTCCCACGTAAACACAAGTCACAAACAAACACCAACACATGCAACACCCATAACACACCCATGCATAACACATAACACCCCCCTCACCTTCACTCCCCTATAAAAAGAAACCCTAACCAAAGCCACAAAGTAGTTGATTGATTCTCACGGAAAATCTCAAAAACACAAGCAGTTCACGCACCCCCCCAATCTCAACTCATTTCAACAACACAAAAACAATAAACCCAAGACCTCACACCCTAGCTCCCATCTCAACTTACACAGCCACACAACGAAGACACCTGCACCCTCCACTCACACAAACAACTACCCCCTTCACGCCTAGCCACATAGCTTCCACTACCCATTCACGCATCAACAGCCTTCATAGCCACTAAACACATCCCTGACCAGTAAGTACTCACGCCACCTGCCCATTCACGTAGCAGCCCCAACTTCAGCCAAAATCCACCTCACGCTATCTGCCTCCCTCACGTAACAACTTCCCATTCACATGTCCTCAAGCACTCACGTTACTGCCTCCAAAACACGTCCTCAAGCCCCTCAAAATCAATGCATTAACTGCCCCACAAACTACCGAGAAAACACCCTACAAACAGCCCATTTACTCACCGTGAAAACACCCCTGAAATAACCCTGAAACTGCCGCATAAAAAAATCATTGTCCAGCCCTAAAATAGCAGCATAATTCCTCTGAACTGCATGCTCAAACTCCCCATAAATTATCCAGTTTTACCGTGAAAATACCCTTCAAACTGCACTCGTAAAACGGTAGCAAAAAACCACAAAACCCGCAAGAAGTAAGCTAAATCAGTCCCCATTTTACTGCAAAATAGTGAGCCAATACCGCGACCAGAAACACAGTGAAACGAAGTAAAAATAGCAGCCCAAACAGCGAAACATCGAAGGAAAACGTTGAACCATTGGACCAGAGGAGTTACGGAGCATCAACCCTTCCGACGACCACGTACCGCACTTCCGATAGACGACTAAAGAGGTTAGACCTGAGGGCACCCCTTTTATATATTATCCTTTTATTTTTTAGTTATTTTATTACTTTATTTCGCATGAGTATTGTGGATTAGTGTAAGATGTGATTTCCGGAGGAACAGAATATGTGTTCTCTCTTGCGGTATATCGGATGGAAACCCGGACATAAATTCCGTAGCCGAATCCGAATGGACGGTATTTCGGTTTGCACTTGGGATACAATGCCCCGTACCACTTGAGAGATTCACATATTTTATTTCATCCAGCCTTGTACTCGAGCATGATTTAGTCTAGTATGTTATTTATTTCTTAAGCATGATTTAGTTTAGTGTGTTATTTATTTTTATGCATGATTTAGTTATTTTCTTTCACAATAGGAATTTAAATTGCGTTTATGTTTAGGATGTTATTTATTCTTTGTATTTGATGATTCAACATGCTCATTGTGTGATATGGTATGTTTGTCGTTGTGATAATTATTTTCAAAGCAAGCAAACTTAAACTATGATTCACTTTGATGAATGCGAACTAGATTTAGGTTATTCTTGGACATGTATGTCGTGTAGACTTAGTTAAATTATTGCACAAATCCGTTCATTACAAGTGGCATAAATAATGGACCATTCTGAACCCAACGGTTTGAGAGTCTTCCATTGTGAGGGGTGAGTGCGGCCTTAAATCATTTTCCCGGTTCACACCAGGTGGCGACTCCATTTTATTCTCCGGTTTAGTCCCCCGCGGGCTACTCCATACTCCCAACCGGGTCGCGAGCCCGGAACAGCGTCGTCGATTTCTGTGTTCTACAGTTAGACACTGGCAGTCCTACTCATATATGCAACTCCCGGCAGGTAATGAGGGTAAAAAAAAGGCTGAATAAATGGGAGATCCAACTTATAGTTGGCAATGGCGTGACATTGGATGTTAAAGCCATATGAACAATTCTTTTATATCTCTCCAATGGTTGTAAATTAAATTTACAAGACTTTTATATGTACCATCACTTATCAGACAAATAATATCACTACAATAATTAGATAAAGATGGATATAAAATAAACATTGAGGATGAAACTTTATGTTTATATGATAAAGAAAAATTATTGTAATGTGAATGTTCTTTATCAAACGGTCATTATGTTTTGGAAATATATAGAGATGTGTTTAATGTAGAGGAAAATACAAATAGGAAATTTGAATTAAATAATACAGAATTATGGCATATGAGATTGGGCCACATAGGTGGTAGATGTCTATCCAAATTGGTAAATGACAGTTTGATTGAAAATCTTACCATAGATCATTATCCGATTTGTGAGTCATGTATCCAAGAAAATATGACAAATGCCCAATTTCTAAGTGTTGGACACCGTGATGTTATCCAAAATGAGCTCGGTTTGTTTGACCAAGTTATCTTGAAGTTGTGGCTGATTGCATGGCTTGGTCAGATTGATGTATTTGGGCCATTTTGGTGGATTTGGAAGATTCCTTGGGTTCTGGAGTTTGGTCCATGCATGACACTTTATGTGAAGGCTTAATTATGTCTAAGGCAAGATTAGAATGGGTCTTGGACGTGCATGAGCTGCTTTGATTGATTTTGGACTTAATTTCTGAATGGTATATTAGTAGTGGCGGGATTTGCGAAGTCTTCATATTTTGGCCGTAACTTTCTCATCTGATGTACGATTTTGGTGATTCAAGTTGAATTGGAAAGATGACCAACGGATCTACAACATTTTAGTTTTTGTCAAACTCCAAATCGGAATCCTTCATGGTCCAAATGCGGATGAACAAAATCCCTACAGCTTTTGTGTTATATATTTTCTTAAGATTATGTAATGTTTAAGCGTTGGGTTGAACTTTAATTAAATTATAAAGCCCATGTACGAAATTTTGAAGGATTTTAAGTGTTTTGGGTTTATTTTGCTAGGGTTTTATTATGTTTAAGTAGAATTAGGGTTAGCCACCTTTTTAAAGGGGCATTATTCATCATAAAAAAACCTATCTTTTAATAAAAATCACTATTATCTTGAGACTTGAGTAACCCTTAACTTATTCTCATTAACTTTGGATTATCAAAGGATTGCTAACCCTTTGTGGCACCCCCTTAGCACTCTATGTTTCTGTTGCTTGCTCTTTAGAGGTTTAGAGTTTTGATTCCGTTCTGCCTTGGCTTTCTTGGGAATGATCTCAATCTTTTGTGGGTTTGCTTGGCTTGTTCCAAGCAGGTTCTCATCAGTTGGTATCAGGAGAAAATGTTCCAAGGTTAGATTTTATCCTTTTATTTTTCTTTGTGTTTTGTTTATTATATAAAAAAAAATTTCATCTTTTGTTTCCATTCAATTTTGCTTATTGTTTTTGTCTTGTCTTGTTTCCATCGGTTTTTTTTTCTTCTTGTGTTTTGTTATTGTCTTGTTTCAATTCAGTCATTGTCTTAATTTTATGTCTTTGCACAATTTCCTTGTATTCTTGAGTCATTAGAGTGAAAAAGAAAAATCCAAAAAAAAAAAACAGTTTTATTGTCCATAATTTTTCAGCCACGCACCAAACATTGAACAGTCGTATCTTTTAATCTAGAAAGAGTTACGAGACTCATAATATATCGATTTATAATTAATCGAGGAGACGAATTCGACAGCAGTTGGCCGAACTCTATTCGTTTACATATAGAGTCTCAAAATCTCTATCAAATATTAGTTACGGATTCTGTCCAGTTTCAGTTCAGTTGTGTTCTTGTATTGGTTTTGGTGTTTTTTAGTTAGATTCTTTGTGTGTTTTTTTGTATTCTAAATGATTCTTTGCGTTTTTTTATCATTATTGGTGTCTTTCAAGTATGTGGTTGATTTATATTCATAATCTGATAGATGAAATGGTATTTATCTTTCGCACGAGACGTCTTATCAATAGTAAAGTGTGTAGTATGATTATTAATAGAGGGAATCTCATAAATTTAGCTAGCACAACCCTTGTGGAAGAATTGGGATTACCATTGATACCTCTTGATAGACCTTATAAGTCGATGAGTGATTTTGGAGAGTTCGAGGTTGATAAGCATGTTATGGTTAGTTTTGCAATTGGGAACTATGTTGACCAAGTAGTGTGTAACATGGTTCATATGTGTCATACACATATTTTATTGGGTAAGCCTTGGTATAAAATCAATAAAGTTGTTTATGATAGGAATAAGAATATCTATAAATTTAGGTATGGTGAAAAAAATATCAAACTTGCTCCTTTAACCTTACAAGAGGTCTATAAGGAAGAGGTGTACATGCAAAGGAGTGAGAAATAGTGGGGTAAAAGTAAGAGTGAGATTGATGAGTTTATAATGTTACTAGAAGAGCTCCCATAATATTAGAGAAAAAAATGTTAGCAAAATATGAAGTGAAGAAGGATATTAGTGTAGTCTTGAGTAATGAAATGAAACATATTGACGTTTCTATGAATAAGAGTGAGGTGGTTGATGATGTTGATGACAATGATGATATCGATGTGAGCAATAACATTAGTGATGCTGCTTTAGTTGTTCATGATGCCAATGAGGTGCTTGATGTTACTATTAAATGTGAATATCCTATGGAGTAATCTAATTTTGGTTGTGCGGCCTTGAGTTATGAGGTGTAAAAAGTGCATGTTGCCGAATATGTAGAGTGTGATCAGATCATGGATGAGTGTGTTGATTGTTTGAGGAAGCGACATGGGCATGTTGAGTTTGTGTTAGATGAGGTTTCAAATATGAATCCAGATGGGAATCTCTTTGGGGTTGCAAGTGGAGTTAAGAATAAGAGTAGCAATGGAGAGATTGGGAGGGGGGAAATATTGGAAAAAAGCCATTCATTGGATTTATTGACTTTTGCTCACCATAACAATTCTTTTCCATGTGATTTTATTTTGTTCTATGATTGTCGTCACATTGATCTTATCATTTTTATCTATGATCCGGGTTCAGATTCGAGGGCGAATCCTTTTCAAGAGAGGGAGAATGATGTGATCCAGAATTAGCTCGGTTTGTTGGGCCAAGTTAACTTGAAGTTGTGGCAGATTGCATTGCTTGGTCAGATTGATGTATTTGGGCCATTTTGGTGGATTTGCAAGATTCATTGGGTTCTAGATTTTGTTCCACGCATGAGACTTTATGTGAAGGCTTTATTATGTCTAAGGCATGATTGGAATGGGTCTTGGACGTGCATGGGATGCCTTGATTGAGTTTTGGCTTAATTTACGAATGGTGCATTAGTAGTGGCAGGATTTGCGCAGTCTTCGTATTTTGGTAGTAAATTTCTCATCTGATATCTGATTTTAGTGATTCAAGTTGAATTAGAAAGAAGACTCATGGATTTACAACGTTGTAGTTTACGTCAAACTCCAATTCGGAATCCTTCATGGTCGAAATGCGTATACAAGTTTTCCCTACAACAATTTATGTTATATATTTTTTTAAGATTATGTAATGTTTAAGTACTAGGCTGAACTTTAATTAAATTATAAAGCCCATGTACGATAATTTGAAGGATTTTAAGTGTTTTTGAGTTTATTTTGCTAGAGTTTTATTATGTTTAAGTAGAATTGGGGTTAGCCACCTATTTAAAGGGGAATTATTGATTATAAAAATTTTAAAAAAAAAACAAAACTATCATTTAATAAAAATCACTATTATCTTGAGACTTGAGTAACCCTCAACTTATTCTCATTAACTTTGGCTTATCAAAGGCTTACTAACCCTTTGTGGTGCCCCCTTAGCACTCTAGGTTTCTGTTACTTGCTCTTCATAGGTTTAGAGTTTTGATTCTGTTCTGCCTTGGCTTCCTTGGTAACGATCTCAATCTTTAGTGGGTTTTCTTGGCTTGTTCCAAGCAGGTTCTCATCACACCGTGCTTGAGATTTATTAGAGCTAATACTCAGTGATGTGTGTGGTCTATTAAATCATGTCGCTCATAATGGTTCAACATACTTTGTGACTTTCACATATGACAAGTCCATATATGGATATGTCTATCTGATGAAACATAAGTCAGAAATATTTGACAAGTATAAAATATTCTGAAACGAAGTAGAAAAATAAACCGGTAAATTTATCAAGTGTCTTAGATCAGATCGAGGTGGTGAATACATGAGTGAAGAATTCAGAATTTATTTAAGGGAGAATGGAATTCTTGCCCAATATAGCCCACTAGGAACATCTCAACAAAATGGTGTGTCTGAGCGTAGAAATCGTACTTTATTGGATATAGTGCGAACAATGATGAGCTATATAGATATTCCTTATTACTTTTGGGGTTACAATTTACTTACTGCTGCCCAAATAATTAATAGAGTTCCACCAAAAGTTGTTTCTACGACCCCCTATAAGATATGGTTTGGTAAAAATCCAAGTCTTAAGCATTTAAAGATTGCATACGTTAGAATCGTGCAACGGGATAAACTAGCACCGAGGGTATAAATAAAAGTTCGTTGGATATCCTGGAAATTCTTTGGGATATCAATTCTGTGATTCTGAGTAACGAAATATTTTTTTTGTTCTCTTTGCTACTTTTCTTGAAATGGAATTTTTGAGAAATAGTGGGAGTTATAGAAAGATTGAGCTTGATGTGTTTGATCCCAACAGTAAGGAACCTAAGATAGAACCAAAGATCCAATTAGGTGAAGGATCTACAACACAGGTTCTACGTAAGTCGAATAGAGTATCAAGGCCTCCTGAAAGACTATTTTTAACATATGATATGAGCCTTGATGTTATCCTCTTGGAGTAAACAGATCCGACTACGTATAAAGAAAAGATATTTGATATCGATTCAAAAAATGGCAGGAAGCCATGAAATCTGAAATGGATTCAATGCATGACAATCAAGTTTGGGACTTAGTTGAACTTCCTGAAAGAGTTAAACGTATTGGTTCTAAATGGGTTTACAAAACGAAGCGAGGGCCCGATGGAAAGGTGGAAACCTTTAAGGCCCGACTAGTAGCAAAAGGTTACACTCAATGTCCTAGGATTGACTATGAGGAAACTTTTTCACCAGTAGCCATGTTAAAATCCATTAGGATTCTTTTAGCCATTACTGCATATCACGACTATGAGATATGGCAGATGGATGTGAAAACCACTATCCTAAATGGATTCCTTAAAGAGGATATCTATATGGAATAACCAGAGGGTTTCGTATCCAGTGAGACTTCAAACTTGGTTTGTAAGCTCCAAAAGTCTATTATGGACTTAAATAGGCATCCCGAAGCTGGAATCGTCATTTTGATGAGATAATTAGATTATCTAGATTCATCAAGAATGAGGAAGAACCACGTGTTTATACGAAATTGAGTGGGAGCATGATAGTTTTCCTAGTCTTGTATGTAGATGACATCCTTATCATAGGAAATGATATAGGATTGATGCAAAGTGTGAAAGCCTACATTTGCAAGAACTTCTCCATAAAAGATATTGGTGAAGCTTCTTATATACTAGGTATAAGGCTCTACCGAGATAGATTTAGGAAGCTTATAGGGTTGTCACAATCGATATACATATATAAGATGTTAGAAAGGTATAGTTTTACTAACTGCAAGGCAATAAATGTACATTTTTGATACGACGTACATCTTTCAAAGAAAATGGCACCTCAGACTGAGGAAGAGAGATTTAGAATGTCAAACTTGCCATATGCTTCTTTTATTGGAACCATAATGTATGTTATGATAAGTACTAGACCTGACATCAGGTTCGATGTCAGTATGACCAGCCGATATCAATATGATCCAGGTAATGATCATTGGAAAGCCGTGAAACATATCCTGAAAATATCTTAAGGGTACTAAGGATAAGTTTCTGATATATGGAGAAGATGAGCTACAAGTTAAGGGTTATACAGACTCTGACATCCAGGGAGATCCAGATGATAGAAAATCTACATCAGGCTACATATTTACCCTTAACGGTGGTGTGGTTAGTTGGTGATGTTCAAAGCAAGGCTCAACAACTGATTCCACCAATTAGGTAGAATTTATAGTGGCTTCGGAAGATGCTATAGAAGCTATATGGATTTGAAATTTTATCACAGAACTTAGCGTTATGCCTAGTATTACGGATTCGATCTCATTGTAATGTGATAATAGCGGAGCCATTGTGCAAGCTAAGGAGCCGAGAGTGCATTCCAAGTCTAAACATATGGAAAGGAAATATCGCGTAATTAGAGAGATAATTGAATGAAAAGACATAGTGGTCTTGAAGGTTCAAGGACTAAACAACATAGCAGACCCGCTTACAAATGCCTTACCTCCTAAGTTATTCAATAAACATGTAGAGGAGATGGGACTGCAGTACCATCTAGATTGGCACTAAGCAAGTGGGAGTTTGATGGATTTGGTGCTTGGAGTGCCAATCCGAATTGTATATTTTATTATTTATTAATAAAATAACTATATTTTCATTTCATTCCTTAAAAATGGTATTATGATTATTTGTATTAGATTGATGTATAGTTATGCTAAATATGACATCGACCTTAGAATAGTCTTGTAGTAATACTAGAAACTAGGTGGTTCGACATTGGGATAAGTATTAATATTGCAAATTATTCTGAAAGTATATATGTTCAAATTCGTTGGTTTTGGAATACGGTCGAATTCCTACAACCTAGAAGGCTATCACATGTCATATATTGGAATTCGAAATCCAATGGTTTAACTTGATATACCATGAGTTTTGGAAACTCATATAGACGTGTGGGTATTGGTTGGACCGAATACTGAATGACTCACAGGTGATTCCTAATATTTAGAAGTACACACCACCGTCAATATGAATGTCCTCGAGTTGAGTAACATATGTAATGCTTTTACTATAGGATAACATTGATTTTGTGTGAGATCCTCCACAATTTGATGCCATGTATGTCAGAAACCTTTCATGGTCTGACCTCTAGATGTTCGTTGGGTGTGGACCGATGCACTCAGTAATCAAGTGCGAAGCAAGAGAATAACCGTAAGCCCGTATACATACCATAAGGGGTTTAGGTATCCATGTGAGTAAAGCCATGATTCTTAAAACTTTGCCAAAGTTGAGCACCTAGGGTGGATCGCATCAGTTATGAAGAATCATGGATATGTCGACATGAGATGTGCACCTCGAAAACTTGACGGTATATTTTATGTTTCCTAAGCACAACTCGGATAGCCTATGACAGAGGGATTGTTAAACATATGTGATGATCTCGACTTGTATAGTTCAGAAAAGTCATTCGTGTTCTTCGCAAATTCGGAGGTGGCTAAATTGCCTACATATTAGCTAGGCTTATATGACGAGCGTGTCTGAACTTAAAGAGTCTCAATATGAAGTGTACTCGTTGAGCACTTGGGTAGCCAATTAATTTTGATAAAAGATAATATTCGGTATTATAATTGTCAACAAAGATAATCAAGTGTTATTGGATAATGTTGATTATTTACTTTGACCTAATTGGATTGATTGGATTAATTCAATAAATACACAATGGTTTAATTGTAAAATCATAATTATCTCTACCATTTTAGGATATTATGGTAATTGTAAGTATTTAATAATAGGTGATTTTGGTTTGATTTTATTGGATTAAATCAAAGTGACAAACATTTAACTAATCCATTTCCTAATCATTGGCTTGATTTAATTGGATTAAATCAAAATGGGAGACAATGGAGATTAGTCACACCTAATTATACATATTTGGACAAATTATATTAAGCCCACAAAAAACTTGATTACAACTTTTATTAATTAAAAATTGCCTCAATTTTACTATAAATAGAAAGTTTTAGGAAGGTTTTAATTAAGCAAAAACAAGAGCTTGAGAAAGCTAAATACAAGCAATTCTTAGAGAAATTAGCCTAAGTTATAGAAGTGGTTAAAGAAGCTTGTGAGGTCTCTACAATATTTTGTCTAGGAGAAATCAAGATTGGATCTTGGATTGAAGCTTGCTAATATTGGAATCAAGATTGGATCATGAAATGATGCTTGCAAACGTTGGAGGTTCTCCTACCATTTCAACAGGAGAAATAAATTGGTTATTTGCATCAAACTTGCTAGGTAAGTTTGAACTTATCTTAAGTTATGTTATTTTATGTATTGGTTGCATGATCACATAACCTAATGTTGAAATAAGGCTAATAAATTATGTTAGGATGCTTGGAAGTACAAACACAATATGCTTTTAATTGGGTCAAAATGTTTATGTTAGACATAAATATAAAATTAGAGTTTGGAACTCTAGAATCACTTGACCACCTTTGGGTGACCTATAATTGTTCACGAGACATTTCTTAATGGGATTCTAATTTGGTTTGTGTTTTGGATTCAAAATTTATGCAAGTACGTATTTAGAATAAATTTAGAATTAAGTAAAAATATTTGATATTTTTTTTTAGAACTTTAATTTTATTTTATAACATGTGTTGATATTTGTTTTTGAAATTAAAATTAATTTTGGATGTTTTCGAAGTATTTAGAGAGAATTGGAAGCAATTAAGGTAATAGACTCTAATTCCTTCGGCTCTCTGGAAAGTGAGCTGAAGGATAAGTATTTTGAAAAATAAATGAAGAAGAAAATGAGGCATGTGCGCACGCGGACAGTAGTGCACGCGTATGTGCTCCGTGCGCTGATTTTGGTTTATCTTTTTCTTGAGCTTCTAGACTCCGATTCAGTCTCAATTTTTTCTTATACACTCGTAATATAATATATTATTTCATTAAATATTTTAAAATTACATTCATGCTTGATATCCATAGTTTAGACTTATTTCTGTTGCATGTGGTACCGATCCGACCCTAGAGGTTCCACAACTGCCCCAACAGTTTTGAGGTATGAGAGATTCTATGATGTTGATAGTATTGTTGGGGTTTTGGGCGAATGAGGCGGCGGAAGCGCGGTTCGGGAGAAATCGTAATTTTAAAACTTTTTTTAAAATTACCGAATAAATTATTCAATATCCAATATGAATAATTTATTCATATTTCACCTAAACACATTTATTCAATATCAAATAACGACATAAATATATAAGAAATGTCGCGAAACTTTTACGAAAACGTTTTTCCGTAAAATGACACAAAATACATTTTTGACCGAACCGACCACCCAACACATATGGGGACTGCCCAGGTCATCCCCAATAGTGTTAGGGCAGTTCATGGGCTGCCTGAATAGTGACAAATTCACTGTTTGGGCAGCCGTCACCCGGTTGGCTCAAAAATCACCCGGTAACACCATTTTTCGCCGTTTTCGCTTATTTCAACTCCGAAACGATTTCCGGAAATTGTTCCAACTCCCAAAACATAGCCAATACATTCATAAGACATATTTTACATCACCAAATTTCCAGATTTTCAAGTCAAAACAGTGAGCACAAAAATAGTCCATTTAACATGCTTTAAATCCAATTTTAGAAAGATTAATCTAATTAATCAAAACACCAACCAAAGTCACCACACATGAATCACCCAAGAAAAATTCTAGGCATTACAAGAGTGGTCATAAAACTCTAGAATGGAAACATATCATCAAATGAACAAATTGGATACATATTACAATAATAGCACCCAAAACACTTCACACATGCATCATCACTTCCATATCCATCCACCAAAACCAAAAGCCCCAATTTTAAGAAACAAATGAACCCTAGAACTATTCTAACAATTCAAGAAAACAAGAAACTAATTGATTTCCTAGGTTTTTTCTTGAATTTTCCTTCATTTTCTTCCTTTATTTCATCAACAAAAAATTTGAGAGGTTTTGGTCTAGGGTGGATTCGGCCATTGTTGCTTCAAGGAAAGAGAAAACAAAAATTTTCTAATTTAAAGCATGATGACCGACTCTTGAAGGGCATTTTGGTCATTTTTGCTTTTTAATTTCATTAAATTAAAAAGAAGATAAGATAAGCTTAAACTTGGACAAATCAAATTTGCACACTTAAGCTTAATAAAATCATGCCACATGTATCAATAATAATTAAACATATTACATAACATTTATGTAATATGAATATTATTTAATTATTCAAATATTTAAAATTAAATATCTAAATAATTAATTAATATAATTATTGTTATATATGTATTTTATTTACATTAAATAACAAATATATATATATTAATAGCATGTGTCAAACTCTTATTTGACAAATAATTAATGTGTATCTAATCAAATTATGTATCAAATACAAAAACACACAAATTATTAATTGACCAAAATCCTCTAATGCATGTGTTATCGTTTAACCGATTAAACGATTCGAATTAACTCATTTAATCCGATGAAGTATTATGAACAATCTGTATTATTCATAACGTGTTGCCCAAGTGCTCAATGAGTACACTTCATATTGTGAGACTCTCTAAGTTTAGGTTTATTCGTCACGAAATCCAATTTCGTGTCAATAATTCACCCACTCATGAATTATGATGACCATGGATAATCTCGCTAAGCTATGCAAGTTAAGGTCATTGCGTACGTATAATCCCTCCATCACAAGCTATCCATATTATACCTGGGATATAGATAAAAACGTCAAATTTGTTCGGTATAATATAGTCGACTTTTCAATTTACGATCTCTAAATAACACTCAGAACTGATTTCCGAAGTTATACCACACCATGGATTTACTAGATCGTAAACAAGTGTAGGATGCCTATGCCCTGTACACAAGACTGACAGATTCTATCTTGATACACACTGGATATCATGAGCATCAGTCCAAACCCAACGAATAGGCGGAGGTCTGATTTAAATAGATCGGTGATGTGACTGCCATCAAAGTGTAGAGGATAACTCATATATCCCACTATGGTATCTCAAGTCAAAAGACCACTATGCTCGCTCAACTCGAGAAGATTCATATTCACGTTGGTGTACCATCTATTAGGAAATCTTCAATGAGTCGTTCAGTGTTTATCAAATAAACACCTACATGTCTATACGAGTCCACCGAGACTCATGGTTCACTAGGATAAACCATCGAACCAGGTCACGATATACGACATGTACTAGTCTCAGTAGATTTTACTAACCGACCCGTGTTAGTAAATCTTGACCAGGAACTTTATTTAAGGATATACAGCTTATAATGACGCTTCCCAATGTCAATTACAAACTATGTTCTAATTGCGCACTACGTTGTAAATCCTAGAGTCTTTGTCTAATATACATGTATCACTAAATCAAATTTAGTTTCAATCTAATCATAATTGGATATCTAATTGCAATTAGATCGAATATGTGTATAAAAGACAAGAGGTGCTACCATTAAATAAGTAATATTATGGAAAAGGGAATTGTTCATATTTATGAATCGGATATAAATACGATCCGGATTGGCACTCTGAGCACCAACCCTAACAATTTCTCTCACTTCCTCTAGTGCCAATCCACGGTATCATATACACATCTCAATGTGTATCACATACTCATGGCACTCAAGAGGTCACCTAGCACTCAATAGGTAGGCAACAACAAGTAAGCCCGCTATTACAAATTGAGTCTGTCCAACAAACCCAATTGTTTTCCTTAACCAACATCATTCATATTTGTATAACCTAAGTTATACATCAATATTACTCATATGCGACATCATTATTATGCTACAGCTACTAACATGTCCAAGTATTTAGGGATCAAATCCACAATACTATGCAGACAATCACAAGCGCAACACTAATATCAAAACTTCTAATCTATAATGTCACTTTTCAACTTCATAAGTCAATACTTCATAAGCTGCAACGAATTCCACTAATACAGTAGAATCAACCGTGACACTCCCACTGCATCTTTTCTGACTTTATATTACATAGACCATCTAATGTCATAATTAGACTCAAAACTAATCTGATCCCAATGGTTGCGGATTATATTCTCCATGAATAAGAAACTTGTTCTTAATATCTCAAAGATCACAAAGAACATGTTTCAAGATCCATCTTATGGTCTACAGCATATCAAAATAACTTGTAACAATTACAATTAAATTGATATCCTTAATCGCACATAATATAGTATTTATTATGCCATCATCATATGATGCATCAAAGTGACTAGACATTCTAATCAATCTCTCTTTCGACAAAGGAATCATCCTTTACGAAAGATTAATACTATATTCTAGAGACACATTAACTGTCAAACAGTTATACTAACTGTCATACAAATAGTCTTGATGCGTCCTTTATTAGATCATATCTAATACGTGACTAATGGGAGTATCTCACCAGTCTCTTAGTTTTATATCATATATGAAACTTTATATCAAATATAACAGAGACTACTCCCACTGCTTACACGGAGAAAAGAAGACTAAAGTAAATGTTTTACTATACAAATATCTCATTATTACTTTAATAATGATAATGTCGTTATGATATATAACACTAGAAAGAAATTTGTATGCTCCCACTGACCCTAATATCATATATGCATTCTCTATATTTTGATAAAATCAGATAATCTGACTGTATCAAAATTAGAGAACAAATTTTCGGAAAGCTTATCTGAGTCTATAATAGGCTCTATAAGCTAGTATATCAAACTATGATCTTAGCAGAATACAAACTCTAGGGCCATTCTAGAATGAACTCTTCAAACAAACAAACCGTAACGGATCTCTCATTCGAAGAAAACATTCAAGAATGCCACTTTGTATTCTTTAGCCAAAATACATAGTTTAATATTAACATTAACCAACGATCTTTAATTGTTCAATTAGTGCGACTAGAGACAAGTTTTCTCAGAATCTATAATAGATTACTGAGTATAACTTTTCTCACTGTCATACTATAAGGGTCTAACCTTTATAAAGCTCACTTTGCTTTTATTGCGTAAACAATTTGCACAGTTTATGAACAATTCATAACGAAATCTCAATCAAGTTCAAAACTTGATCGTAGTAAGTTATGAACAATTTTAGATTTATGGTTCAATGATAATTTCCGAAATCTATATCAAATATCGCTCCCACTATAAGTTTTAGGATCATTTTCTTCGATAAGAAAACATCAGAACAAATAAGTATCAAATACTTCGCAAAGGATTCTGACATCCTATTGGACGTATATGGAAGTTGACTAAGGCTCATTTAATCTAATTAATAATGTAGTTACATCACAGTTTATCACTCTCACATTTGACTTCAATAAGTCAAGTCTTTTCTACAATTGTCAACATACGATGTTAACATACCAAGTAATAAAATAATTTTATTACTCGGGATCGTAGAAAAGATATTCTATCAAATAGAATACAATATTCGATTAAATAGAATAAATGATAAACTTTTACTTGTATCTCCTGTTGAGTTTCAATCAAGTCCCAAGGATCATAAATCATGCATAAACGAGTTAAATACATATCAAAGGAGGTGCGGAATAACTCACATTGATCGGCATAGATGCAACGAAGATGAACCAGATTCGCACTTCATGTTTCTGCCTCCCTCCAAGCTTGGCAATGGCAGTGAACTGCAGCTCCATTTTCGGCTTTGGGTGGTCCTCCATTGATGCTCCAAGCTCCAAGCTTCATAAGGTGAGTCCTTGCTCACGAAATCACTTCCCTAACACCTTTGTATTCCTCCATGAGTGTGCTAGCACATAGATCTTGTAACAAGATCTATGTGCTTCTCCAATTTCTTTCGGTCAAACCAGAGAAAGAGATGAAGAAATCGGTCCAAGACCGTGAGAAAAGATGAAGAAGTTTTTGGCTCCAAAAATGAGCAAAAACCATGAAGGAGAGAGAGAGTGAATTAATGAAAAAGAAAAATTGTAATTGGCTTTATATTTTCCCAAAAAATAATAAACCATTTACCTTTTTCCAATTTCAAAAATAAACATTAAATGCTTGTCAATCACTACAAATCAACTCACATCAATCACTCAAATGTCACATCACTCAAAGTGACATGTGATTTGACGATTGATGTGACTTGCGATTTGACGCTTTATTTGACTTGCGTGCCGCACTCGAATTCGAAATACGAATGCGCTCGCAATCAATCCCGGGCTTGGGTTCGTTAATTCCAAATTAACGAATTTTCGTCGCGTCGTAATTAAATGATTACGCCTAGCGAATTCACTATTCACGTCGCTAACGAATTAATTCTAAATTAATTCGTTCGCCCGAATTAAAATCTAATTTCAATTCTGCGTCGAAATCTAATTTCGTTATATTATATCGAATATATTAATTTATCGATTAATTCCAAATTAATCGTTCTCTCTCTTTAACGATATTTTATCCGAGATAAAATATCTCCGTAATTAATCCCAGATTAATTTTCTCTCTCATCGAATTAATCCCAGATTAATTAAAGTGTGAGTCATACGTCATCGGTGAATCTTCAGGAACCGACCCATGAGATCTCCGGATATGTTGGCAGTAAATACGGTCGTCGGACTATCCGAACACGTAAGTACCTCGTACTACGTTTATACCGATTTACAAGACAAGGTTGGCTTCTAGCAAAGCGCCATGCCTACCCAATTCTCCATAAATATTCTTACAGGAATATATATAGATCTGTATCAAGCGTAGTATACCATAGTATTGTGCATATCGGCCCAGTATCGGATAGTCACGTGCTAGGGCTGGGGCTGGATAAGTGTCTGCCCCGTCCGAAGCACATGTCGGATGTCTGGTAACTAGTCTCTATAATCGGATATGTATGACCTAGTCATAATATCCCGATGGTTGCGCAACACTTAAGAGCACTAATACCGTATCCTGCGTGACATCATCTCCACTATAACTGAAGTGATACTTCCGTCTTGACATCACACCCAATACACTACGACTCTCTGATAAACCCAGAAGTGGTGTACGCAGAACCGGTGAAAGCCCTGTACCACCAAGACCAAAGTCTATCGATTATCGTAAGTATTAGCAATGTAAGTCTCAGGTTAAGACTATATACACCTACCTTGATTTCAGCCTCCCATAGACACATAGTCATAATACCAATGGGATTCCGAAGGGTCTATCCAGAGTGAAGCTGTTTCCCGTACCATCGGTGAAACACAACCTCCTATCGCACTTGCATAAGTATCCAATACTTATATATATGAGAACTATGTCGTTGTGCCCTCACAACGCACACAAGTGCAATACTAGCCTATTCCGCATTATCGATGTCCAGTCTCGATAATACTCCGGCTAGGGATATTTAATGATTAATCCTTCGGGGATTGATACTGTCTCATATCATTCTCAATCCAGGAACTAATCATAGGGACCTCTCTTCATTTATATATATATATGGTGATCTAACCACAAATGATGAGAGTGCAATTTCCTTGTCACATAGTTAATTTGCTACAACAACACAATGATCTGTGCAAATAGTGACGTTATGGGTCATTTTGTCCAACAATCTCCCCCTTGGCACATAGCCAGTCACTCAAGTGTCCCACACCAGAACTATGTACGGTTCGCTCAAATTGCTGAGGAAAGGTTTTCGTCAGCGGATTTGTTTAATTATCGTCTGACGCGATTTACACGATCATCACATCGCCACGATGTATGATCCAAACGAATCAGATGATATAGAAGTATATATCTGGATCGTCGATGAGACCTTTAATTCCTTAGCCTGTGCTGACGCCTAGCTCAGCTGCTAAAAGAATTATATCTAATCTAATTAGATTTATTTTCGATCCAAATGGCTTCTATTGCTGCCTCAGCTGCAGCAATAATCTGCATTTATTGTTTATTCGGCAACAGTTATCTTGCTCGGAAGATTTCCAGCTCACTGTCCCAGTGTTCAAAATTTATAGTACCGCAGTATTTACCGGTTTGGAAACTTGCAACAGTGATCCTAGTCACTTCAAGTTCTCCTACTCCATAATTTAAGACAACATATTTAGTTCTCTCAGATACTAACAGATGTTCTTAATCTTCAATCCAGTGACTATCACTTAGATTGACCCGATTGTGACTCCATATGCTCGAAGCGTATGAGACACCAATACAAGTACATTTTAAATGTACAATTTCCCAGAGAGTGTTAACAACTCTAAATCTATCCCAGTAGATCTTTATTCCTTGAATAAAGGTTGTTACTCCCCAGAATTCTACGGAGAATTTCTTATGAAAGCCAAGCTTTCACCGATTGCTTTATGGGAATTTCATTGTCAGTGCCCTCCCACTAACCTCCTTATATACACAAGAATTATTTCGTTTTGAGTCAAATCATAAACCATTATGATTATTTCAAAACGTCAGTTCCAAGAACTTTATGCTTGTTTCAATCCAAACATGGATCGAATAACCGCAAACCTTGTTTGTCGATTATACAAAATCGTCAAGATGTTGTAAGTATCCTCCAAAAGGTTTCCTTTTCAGGAAAGCGATTTTGATCTGCAACTGACACATTTCATAAATGAAATATGCAGTTATCAACAAGCATCTTCAAAATGGATTTACCACGGCAACAGGTAAAAGGTTGAACCGTTATTAACACAATGTTGATAACGATACTTTTCCGTCAAAAGCCCAGCTTTGTACGTTGGTATGTTTCCTTCCATGTATGTCTTCCTTGAAGACGTTTAATGTACCAATAGGCACAATGCCTTGTGGTACAACAACTAGTATCCAAAATAGTTGTTATATATGGAATCCATTTCGGATTCATGGCACTTTGCCATAATAGGGAGTCGATACCTCGTATCACTTCCTCAAAACGTAGTCAGTGGATATACCTTCATAAGATTGACATCTTTATGAGGTTAGATCAGAAACCCATACCCTAGGTCGTTTTCTGACTCTATCTGATCTACTCAATTCTTATGTATTCGAAGATTAATGGTACAGATTCATCATTGATGAACTATTTGTGTTCCATTACGGACCTTGTGCCTTGAACAGTATTACTCCGATTTTCATCGAGTATCACTATCCTCCCACTGACCACTGCATATCGGTATTCCTCTCAGGTAAAACTGCATGGTGAGCAACAATCACATTGTTCTCATGTGAGATTTATAAGTACTATACTTATGGTTTCCCTTAGGATAACCTATTGGCACTTATCCATTTGGGTCCTTAGTTTGGTATCATCCAAACGTTATGCCTGGCATACCCAAATTATCAGGAATGAGAAACCCGGTTTCTTTCCCGTTCATATCTAATATGTAATCTGTCAAACAGATTATTATGGAACCTTATTCTAAATAAGTTATTGCACTGTTTATCTGTATCCATTGAAGGAAATGGTAGCTTAGAGCGACTCATGATTAGCCTTATCATGTCTAACATGATTCGGTTAATCCGTTCGGACACACCGTCACTTTGACGTGTTCCGGGAGGAGTCCTCATTTGAAAGAATACTATACTCTTTCAAGTATATAAGAAACTTATTGCTTAAGTATTTTCCATTACGGTCTTACCGTGACGGTATAATACTATAGCCGATCTGTTTGTCTATTTCGTGTCGAAACTCTAAAAGTTTCTGATTTGTGTTCTTCAAAAGAAACACATAACCATAACGTGATGCCACATCCGTTAAGGTCACGAAAAATTCATGTTCACATCTAGCCTACCTAGATATGGGCCCACTTACTTCACCATGAATAGGGCTAACAGGTCGGTGGCCCTAATACTATTACCAAGTAAATAGTATTTTAGGTACTTTACCTAATAAACTAGATTCGTAGACTTTATTTGAATAGTCAAATCAGTCCTAGTACCCACTCTTCAAAAGTGTGGATATACGAGTCTTGTATAATTGTGTCCCAGAAAACAATGCCGTAAATAAGTCTCTATTGATCAAATCAATTTGAGCTATTTATTTGTCATTCTATATGTTTGAGATTTTATTTATATTCAAAATATAAATTCTGTTATTTACATCTAATGTATTTATCTCAATATCATCTTTATATAATAAAACACTTAGTGGTCTATAATATAAAGGTTTTATCCGCAACAGATTAAACACTGATATAGAGATAATGTCTCTAGTCAAACTAGTTACATTATAACAGTCCCTAATTTAAGTATATACCCAAATGGTAGTTCTTAAACTTAGGTATCTACGGTCAAAACAGCGACTTTCGTCCCGTTTCTGATTCGCAGAGAAATCTCGGCTTGAAGTCCGTATCCAGCTCATAGCGGATTCTGAACATCAATACATATATTTTATGTACCACACTAAGTATTTAAAATCCAATTTCAATACTAGTAGTGAACATAACTTTGACAATTATTTTTAAAGTTAGAGCCTTGCCCTTTCTTTAATTCCTTCGTGTCTTCCATATCCAAATGGTAGTCACTTTGGTATATGTCAATTATCTTTTTCAATATTTTAGGAACCTTAGGCCAAGCCTTGGGTTTTTAGAATATCGAAACGATATGCACCTCGTGCTACATGCCTAATTGCAAACTTTGACTTTATCTCCTCTAGAATAGTCAATTAATTCTCCAAGAATTATAAATTGCAATTTTAATACTTCTTAAATCTAAAATTAGATTTATGACAAGTATATTAAATTAAGCATTAAAGTCATCATCACATAAATCTTCCAAGATTTTATGCTCTACTTATTTTGCTTAATTTTGGGCTTAAGGTATAATAAGTTATTTTATCAAATAAAGTAACCTATTATTTATTCCCAATTTGAAAATTAAAGTCGTTTAAATACATTTTCACCCAGGATTATGTCTTAAACATTAATCTTTCATTTTTATCTTGATTCTAATAGTCCAACTATTTAATCAACGATTTGTGGTACTATTTATTATAATGATTATAATAGTCCAACTATTTAATCAAATATAATCTAAATTAATTAACCTCAATTACATTGATTACTATAATCCAATTATAAAATCAACTGTAAACTGAAATTAATTAATTCAAATATATTGATTAATATAATCCAATTATATATAATCAAGTATAATACAGTCCAACTGTTTATTAAAACAACAATTTAAATATTAGTCCAACTAACATTTAATATTACGACGAAATAATTTGAATGAGCGCGTATGGCGAGTAATTGAACGAATATTGCAAATTCAATTCTTGCCTCCCACTATTTTTCGGCGAGCCTCTAACCCTCTGTCGAGTACTCGGGAACCGTGTTTCCTAGTGGGCTAGAATCCCGTTAAATATCACACAATCTTGACTTTGGCCAACAAATTGTATGATAATTAACTAGGTAGATCTCGAAGATCAATTGGATCTCATCCAACTCCTAGATCCAGTAGGTGGACATCGAAGTCCCAAACATATATCTTATATATGCCTATACATCGAATGTATACCCTAACCTTTTTCCTCTGAATCAACTAGGCCTTGGCTTTGGCACAACAAACCTAGTGATCCCAGTCAAGCGCGGACCCATTGACATGGAAGCTTTGTAATCAATGTCGTTGGACAAGAAGTGGTTTTGACTTTGGCCAACAAACCACAACTTGGACAAGACACCAATATGGAACAAAGCCTCGTGATTCAAACACATCTTCGACGGACAAGGGCTTGACTTTGGCCAACAACCCATGCCAATCTAGGATCTTGAGCAAGAATCACTCAATGGAAGGAAAAACGCATGATATTTTATGAGGGTTTTTCGCGTGCAAATTGGCAACCAATTTATTATCTTTGTTAAGGTCTCATCATCATACACCCTTAAACATGCATTCTAAACACATAATAAAGCGCATATGATAAAATAATAATGATATGCGGATGGATATTTTACACATTGATCCTAGATCAAATCTCTCACTTTCTCTCTCCCACTAGCACAAATATTTCTTCTACCCGTTACACTACACTTCTAAAGAAACCTCATTTACATTGAGGGGAATAGTTGAGAAGAGAATACAAAGAAATAGGAGATAAGGCTGGACTCGCAGGTCCAATTAATAAATCAAATTTATTACAATTTCCAAAATCGCCCCACCCGACTAATATCCATCCGATATACATTATTTAAACATCATAACCATGTATTCATACAAGCATGTTATCAATCAATCAATCAAATTAATTAATCTGATAATTAGTGATCATCCAATGTTCAAACAACGATTTGATTTTGTTCGAGTCAAACTCGTATTGCGAACACGTACTAAAAGTACGATTTCTCAAATAAAATTAAATTACATGATTAAATCCAATTTAATACGTATTTAATTCTAATTCATTATTTAATTCCAAATTAAATATTACACTTTATAAAATAAACCTTTACGACTTAAATTCCAATTTAATCGTTACGGGTCTCAAAGCCCGATTAATATCCAATATTAATTTAATTAAAGTCCAATGGGCTTTTAATTAATTTCTTGAGGCGTGGACTTTTGGTCAACTCGGGTCAAACCGAATAACCAAAATCCAATCCGGGAGTTACCCCATAAGCCCATAAATTAATTTAGGCCCATTAGGCCCAATTAAACGTTAAAGGTTCATTAGTCGCATTTGGGCCTTTTGGAAGCGGTTTTGGGCCTAATTGGATCCAACCAATTTTGGCCTAAACCAACTTTGTACAACAAAGTCCAATAAACCCAATAACAACTTTAAAAGCCCAAATCCAATTTTAAGCCCAATAATTTAATTCCAAAAATTCCAAATTTCCCAATTAAATTACCTAAAGTGTATAACATTATTAATTACGCAAATCAAAGTTTCCAAAACATCAAATTTGTCCAATTAATCATGCTTAACATCAATGAATCATGTCGAACATAATTTGATCAAAATCAAACCCAATTTCATGCTTCAAGTGTCTCGGCCAAAGAGGGAAATTATGCCCAAATCAAATTCAATCCAATTGAACCAAATTAAACATAAATTCAACATCCCCAAATGATTTGCAAGTCATCCAATGAAGAAAAAATAAAAAATCCAAGACATTAGGGCACTTACTAAATTCGGCCAACATTAGCAATTTGGGGAAAATTGTTCCAAACACTTTTTCAACAAATTGATCCAATCAATCCTCAATTAAACATACTTTAAGCATTCTAAATCATCCAATTTCATTAAACATGCTCAAAATCAAGTTTACCCAAATTAAAGTTTTGGCCAACAATAAGCAAATTGGGGAAAATCAATCCAATTAATTTTTCTTCAAATTGATTACATATAACTCTAAGTTATTCATATACAAACATTCTTAAACAAACAATTTGTCAAAATCATGCTTAAATCAAAAAGCCCCAAATTTTGCTCAAGAACCATAAAAACGTTTTATGCACAAATGGCTCAAGATACCATTGTTGAGTTTCAATCAAGTCCCAAGGATCATAAATCATGCATAAACGAGTTGAATACATATCAAATGAGGTGCGGAATAACTCACATTGATCGGTAGAGATGCAACGAAGATGAACCAAATTCGCACTTCATGTTTCTGCCTCCCTCCAAGCTCGGCAATGGCAGTGAACTGCAGCTCCATTTTCGACTTTGGGTGGTCCTCCATTGATGCTCCAAGCTCCAAGCTTCACAAGGTGATTCCTTGCTCACGAAATCACTTCCCTAACACCTTTGTATTCCTCCATGAGTGTGCTAGCACATAGATCTTGTAACAAGATCATTGCTTCTCCAATTTCTTTCGGTCAAACCAGAGAAAGAGATGAAGAAATCGGTCCAAGACCGAAAGAGAAGATGAAGAAGTTTTTGGCTCCAAAAATGAGCAAAAACCGTGAAGGAGAGAGAGAGTGAATTAATGAAAAAGAAAAATTGTAATTGGCTTTATATTTTCCCAAAAAATAATAAACCATTTACCTTTTTCCAATTTCAAAAATAAACATTAAATGCTTGTCAATCACTACAAATCAACTCACATCAATCACTCAAATGTCACATCACTCAAAGTGACATGTGATTTGACGATTGATGTGACTTGCGATTTGACGCTTGATTTGACTTGCGTGCCGCACTCGAATTCGAAATACAAATGCGCTCGCAATCAATCCCGGGCTTGGGTTCGTTAATTCCAATTAACGAATTTTCGTCGCGTCGTAATTAAATGATTACGCCTAGCGAATTCACTATTCACGTCGCTAACGAATTAATTCTAAATTAAATCGTTCGCCCGAATTAAAATCTAATTTCAATTCTGCGTCGAAATCTAATTTCGTTATAATATATCGAATATATTAATTTATCGACTAATTCCAAATTAATCGTTCTCTCTCTTTAACGATATTTTATCCGAGATAAAATATCTCCGTAATTAATCCCAGATTAATTTTCTCTCTCATCGAATTAATCCCAGATTAATTAAAGTGCGAGTCATACGTCATCGGTGAATCTTCAGGAACCGACCCATGAGATCTCCGGATATGTTGGCAGTAAATACGGTCGTCGGACTATCCGAACACGTAAGTACCTCGTACTACATTTATACCGATTTACAAGACAAGGTTGGCTTCTAGCAAAGCGCCATGCCTACCCAATTCTCCAGAAATATTCTTACAGAAATATATATAGATCTGTATCAAGCGTAGTATACCGTAGTATTGTGCATATCGGCCCAATATCGGATAGTCACGTGCTAGGGCTGGGGATGGATAAGTGTCTGCCTCGTCCGAAGCACATGTCGGATGTCTGGTAACTAGTCTCTATAATCGGATATGTATGACCTAGTCATAATATCCCGATGGTTGCGCAACACTTAAGAGCACTAATACCGCATCCTGCGTGACATCATCTCCACTATGACTGAAGTGATACTTCCGTCTTGACATCACACCCAATACACTACGACTCTCTGATAAACCCAGAAGTGGTGTACGCAGAACCGGTTAAAGCCCTGTACCACCAAGACCAAAGTCTATCGATTATCGTAAGTATTAGCGATCTAAGTCTCAGGTTAAGACTATATACACCTACCTTGATTTCGGCCTCCCATAGACACATAGTCATAATACCAATGGGATTCCGAAGGGTCTATCCAGAGCGAAGCTGTTTCCCATACCATCGGTGAAACACAACCTCATATCGCACTTGCATAAGTATCCAATACTTATATATATGAGAACTATGTCGTTGTGCCCTCACAACGCACACAAGTGCAATACTAGCCTATTCCGCATTATCGATGTCCAGTCTCGATAATACTCCGGCTAGGGATATTTAATGATTAATCCTTCGGGGATTGATACTGTCTCATATCATTCTCAATCCAGGAACTAATCATAGGGACCTCTCTTCATTTATATATATCTATGGTGATCTAACCACAAATGATAAGAGTGCAATTTCCTTGTCACATAGTTAATTTGCTACAACAACACAATGATCTGTGCAAATAGTGATGCTATGGGTCATTTTGTCCAACATCTCCGAGGTGAATGTTCTTTCAATTATATAACCATTATACAAAAGAAATATTCAAATCTTAAACTTTTCAAGATTCGAATTTTATACCTATACATATCATATACGTAACTGTAGAAACTAATGGAATAATAATTAAAAGGATGAATTAGTGTAACTGGAGCATAACCCGAAGAGTATTGAAAACTAATTCGATAACACTCAATATTAAACGAATCAGATCATATAATATTCGATTTCTCCCACTGATCAATTCCATCACGATGGAATCGTAGAAGAATAATATTGTAACGACTGATAGTTTTTACTACTTATATAGTTGTAATGTTACATACGGGATGAAGGCACATAAAATAAATTATGTTGAGACTCAAATATACTCATGAAATGATTTTGGGGACAATTGGTAAACTAAGCGCAGTCAATAGTATTTAGCACGTAACTTTTTCGTACGAACTCTGATTTTTATGAATTTTACATCACCGAAAATCTGAGATGGAGATCTAAAACTTTCGCGTTGAAAAATTTTCCCAATTCGGACCAAAAAAGGTCAAAAACGTAAGTAAAAAATTCAGATGAATAGTAATATCGGGGTCAAATGGAAAATTCTCAAACTTTCTACACTTTTCTCCATTTATCCAAATATCCAAAAGCCCTAGTATATAAGGAGGGTACTATTCACTAATTCTCAAAAATTGAAAATGAAAAAAGGATAAAAAAGAGATGAAGGTAAGAAAATTTGACCAAAATTTTAGTTTGTTAGAGTCAAAGGCATGGTAGGGGTTGCACTTTGGTGACTTTAAAGTAAAGAAAATGATGATTTAGTTAAATACCCAAATTTGGAGAATCTTAAAGGTTTAGTTTAAGTAAGAAGTATGGGGTTAAAGAATAATTCTGAATGATATATTTGATAAAGAACATGTGAATTTGAGGTTTAATAGAATGCTTTGTGTGGAAATTTTGTTGTAGAAGTGTTGAGGATTCATTGGAGTAAAATGGACCTTAGGAAGCAAATCAGAAACCTGGAAATCAGGTAGGTGTCACGAAGCGTAAGAGATTTGGTTCGCGACGTGACCCGGAAAAATTTAAGCCTACTTCTGGACTAACATGCGTCACGACGCGCAAGGCATTGCGTTGCGACGCGAAGATAGAAATCCATCCAAATTAGTTTTAAACCATCCCAGTTCCACCCTAACATGTTAAAGACCACCCTTAGGATCTCGTATCAGTTGGAGAATACACAGTACACCATAATATAAGAGTGATATGCTTTGAAGTGATAAGTAAGTGCTTGAGTGGAAACGTTTAGACTTATTCAATTTTAGATCATCGTAGGAACCGGAATTCCCTCAGCAATCGAGTAAAGCCAGCCAGATTCCAAAACTGTGAGTGGACCTCTTTTCTCAAACTGATTTTATTAAGTAATGAATTCAGACTTACGTTTCTGTTTTAGGGTGTTAGCCATTTTATTATCAGTTATGTTTTATTCAGCATATTTGAGAAATGATTTAAGTAACATTTGAGAAGAAATGTTTTTCAGAACATGGTTTTATGTTTTCGGGGAATGAGGGAAAAACCCACCCCAGTATGTAACTTATACAGAGATGGAATTGACAGACAGAGATATGTGCACATGTAGAGGACTGGGGGGACGGCAAAACGTAACGCCCCTAGATCCTAGAGCAGGGCAAGGGGATGGTGATATGTAATGCCCCTAGACCCTAGTTTCAGAGCTTGGATGGTAGCATAGATCTGCACCCCCAGTTCTAGTTTTGTGGCTTAGGGGACGGTGATACGTAACTCCCCAAGACCACCAGTTTCAGAGACAGTAGTGGCATGATTTAGGGGACGGCGATACGTAACGTCCCAAAGTCATAAATTTACACTGCTGGCTATAGATAGGCGTATGGGGGGGACGGTGATACGTAATACCCTAATACGTCAAGGTTTTCAGATATAGAGCAATTCGCAGTGATCAGATCTTCAGTAAACCATTTTTCAGAAAATCAGATTTTCAGAAATAGTTTTCAGAAACCAGAGCTTCAAAAGTTGTTTTCAGAAAGAAAAGTTTTATAAAAGGGATTTCACAAGATGTTTTTAGAAAAGAGTTTTCATATAAAGATGTTTCTGACACTATGGTTTTGAAACCAAAAGCTTTTATATCAAATTTTCAGTTTTTCGTCCACTCACTTAGATCGTACAGCGATCTAACCCCCCCACTGCCAGTGTTTTTTTTACAGGTATTCCAGGAGGACGAGCTCAAGAGGACGGATACTGATCGCAGTCACTAGTGGGTCTGAGTCCACCGGTCATAGTATAAGTTCATTCAAGTCAAGCAAGTTTAATTTCAGAAAATTGTATAGTAAAGTTGTGTTTCGGTACTAAAGTGTAGAGTCAAAATATATGTGACATTAAGTTTATGTGAGTATGAAATTTTTTTTACATTTGATGTCAAGGTTTGGGCAATGGTCCCATGTTAGTATGTCAGAGGCTTAGAGGAATAGTACGGCCTATTCCCTATCGGTAACATCTCTGGATCGGGGATGTTACAAAGATGGTATCAGAGCATGGTCTATGGAGTCAGTGACTGCAGTGGCAGAGTGATGGGGTCTGGTATACGTAGTATGTCCGTGATACTCGTATGCGAGGCACTACCTCTCCAGTATCCGGTCCTCGAGTACGTCCTCAAAGTTCCATTGACAAATTAGTAAACCTTCTTAGACCGTTCAAATAGTATTCCTCGTAAGAAAAATTACACTCTATATACAAGTTAAGAAATCTTCTTGAAGTTATACCGATTTAATACCAGAAGAATAAATGAGCTATGGAACCAGATAGTAGGATTTTAGGAAAAGTTATCAAGTGAGTGAGAAAGGAAAGCTATAAGAAAGTATAGAAGGATGCATAAGAGTATAAGTAGCCAGAGATAAAGAAAAGTAAGGAGATGGAATAAGGCAGAGAGATTTTGAGGATATCTACCTAGGAATATACAAGAGAATAGAAAAGCCCGGACAAATAATAGAGTGCCTAGAAGTAAGATCCATTCCCTCCTCATAAGACTCTTCTAAGCCGAACTAATGGTCTTCAAGTACTTCCTATAGGTAGTAAAGTCCCATGAGAACCCACCCAGGAATATAGGAAGAGAAAAGAAAAGTTAGGAAGAGAAGTAAGAGACAGAAGATAGATATTTAAGCAATTGGAAGTAAATAGAGATAGAGGAATAGAAACATATAAAAAATGCCGAAATCTATAGTAACAAGAATTAGAGACACAGAGTTAAGTAATAAAGTAAAATACCATAGCCTGTAGTAAAGAAAAGTGTAGCAGGACTAGACCATAATAGAATACCGAGTAGATCTAAGTAAAATTTCTTTCCTTCAAGCGAAATTTCTTTTCTCCTCAGAAATTCTTCCAAGTTGATCTAATAACGCTCGAGCACCTCGAATATATCGCAAGTTCCTCGAATAACCGAAAGCAGCCATAAGGCAAAAGAAGCAAGAAATCAGGATTTTCGTGAAGGCTTCCGATATATGAAAGATGTCATAAGGCCCCGACCTACCTAGATCTTTACCCCTCTGTGATGTTAGATAAGGAAGTTGTCCTGATGGAATCTTTCTCATACTTACCTTACATGAGCAACAGACTCCACCAGGACACAGAGTACTAGAATAAGGACACCGAGATTAATCAAGACATGAGATGATTATCTTAGTCCTCATAAGTAAAGATATAGATGACCGTAAGAAGCCTAACAAGAGTTCATCTTAGGAAATGGACGACCTTGGAAGGTAAATCACCTAGAAAAAGGATCAAGCAAGTTTTCAAAGATATAAAGAAGAAAACCAAATATATTCCAAAGATCAAGGCAAGTCAGCGCGACGTTTGCAAGACTAGTAGGAATCCGTGAGCGTATACAAGCATAGACCCGGGACATTGGAGGTATCCAAGAATGACAAGAGTACTAGTATGGATAGTAGAACAGAGTGCCAAGTCGAGGCTTATAACTAGAATAGAAAGTAGAGACCTAAGGAAATAAATAGAAGAATGAGCCACTGCTAGCCTTAGTAGCAAGGAGTGGAGCAAGGAAATATGATATGCAAATGGTAAGAATAACGCGAGGAGTAATGGGGAAATTCTATAGGATCCCAAGACGTAGGGTAGTCGATCAGGTTCTTACAGAATGAACGATGACCCTTTCTTTTAGAAACCTCGATTTTAGTAAACCTATAGGTACCTAACCAGAGCATCACCAAGCTTAAGTGTAAAGTCGAAATTCCTATTTGTAGATCCTTATGGAAGTAATATGCTCGCTTCTCAACTTAGAACCTAGTAAAGAGAATGATCAACAAAGAATTGCAATTGATAGACTCAATAAATTGTTAAATGGCTAGACAGCCAAATCGATGAGTTCAATGAAACATAGACAAGCAGCATGAGCTAAGAATAGTTTGAAGCCACAATAAGTTAAGCTAAGTTAGAGACCATTGTTGAATTAAGAAGCCTTAAAGAGATAAAGACTTAGAAGCACAAAGAAATCAGGGAGGAATATTATCAGGAATATAGTGAATAACTTATAAAGAGTCGTAAGGTATTGAAAAATAAAGGACTAGGTAAAAAAAAAGTAAAGTAAAACGTAATACCTGAACTAAAGATTTGGTAGGAGATGTCCTAAATAATCAAAGTTGACTGAGTTTCAGGGAAGTAAAGGTGTAAGGAGTTTAAGGAACTGAGGCAAGAAAGAAACATATACTGTAGAGTTAGTTTCTTAAGGGAGAATAACAAAAGGAGTATTGCGGCCCTCAGAAAGAAAGAATGTAGCAGCTTCAGAAGGCTAAACAATAAAAGAATAAATAGGAAAAGTACAGAAATAGTTCGAGGAAGTTCTTAGAAAGTGTGACCTTAGAAGGATTCCACGGAAGAGGCAGTGTGTTCGATAGTCCGAAATGAACAGAAGTAAAGTTGGAATAGGCTAATCATACAATTTTAACAATAGTACCATAGTGTGAGAAAAGACATTAGACATGAACACACGAAGGTCCCAGACCTATAAATAGGCCGTATGTGCAACCAGATCACCATAACCAAAAAGGCCTCGGAATAAGGTCTCACCCTCCCAACCCTCATTAAACAACAGTAGCAGAGGTGGATCTTGATGATTGCCTCAAGATATCCTCAAGAATAAGTGAAAGTATAATGGAAGAAAACTGGAATAAAGGATCTTCAGACATCGTTTAAGAACAGAATAAAAGTAAAAGACAGTTCTAGGTTAAGGAGTTAGGAAAAAAGTTATTCAGATGATGTAGCACAATGATAGAGTATAATATAAATGAACCAGTGCTAGACATAATAATGGATAGGGAAAGGAAAAGATATCCTTTAGATAGGGAGCTAGAGACATAGGCCATGGGAGTTATTAGTATAGCATAAGACAAAACAAAAAGGCAATAAAAGTACAAAGGAAAAAGTTTAGAAGTAAAACTATGGATGTGCGACAACGGTAGTAGTGGAATACCTATTAGGTAAAAACAATGTGTGTAACCATAAGGTTTTATTGTATCGGAATGCAACTAAATATCTTTTACGTGTTAGTTCACGTAAGCCATACCAGTACCCAGCCCTAGTCTAAGTTGACCAAACCACTACGGGTTTTGGACGGCTTTAGCCACGGGTATGGGTGGTTTGGTAGATGTATAAAATAGTACGGAAATGAAAATATAAGTTACTATAAAATTGCAGTTAGTATAGTCGGTGAATTTCTAAGACAAGGTATAGTTGCATAAAAATTGGGCAATGACCCTTGATAGCACTAGCCTTTGAAAGAACAAGTCAGTAAGGAACACTGTAACCAGACTTGCAGTAGCGATGAAAGTAAAGGTGTGAAGAACAGTATAAGCAGATGTATACATACAATTAAGCTCTCAGTGAAGCCATTGGATAAGTGATAACAGTAAGCAATGACTACATAAAGAGTCTGACTCTGCATTACAAGGTCTTAAGTAATACACATAAGCAGAGGCAAGAAAATTGTAGTGAAGAATCTGTAAGCAGCATAGTGTGTGTGTGTGTGTATATATATATATATATATATATATATATACCTTCTAGAGTCAAGCCAAAGTAAAGGAACCCACTTATAGGAATCACGAATACCTATAGAGATAAAAGGTCCGACAGTAAATGTGCAAAAGCCTAGCCCAATAGTTATACAATAAGAAAAAGGGCATTGAGTTCTCAATCGAAAGACTTATAGATATATCTCTTGTAATGGATATAAGAAGTCTAAATAGTCAAGAAATAGAAGGAGTGGACGTAAACCACAAACCTAGTATCATTTAGAACTGATAGTTTATGCTGTAATGAGCTAGAGTAAGCAGTGTATAATGAAAAATCAAGGAATGAGGCCTCTTTGGTGCATCATAAGGACTGTAGCATGACGGTAATTTAAAGTGACCAGTAGAAGTTATGGGAGCATGATGAGGAATCCCCATCTCGATTGAGAATTTAAGAAGCACAAGGTATAATATAGAAGCCAAGATAATAGAAAGACTAAGGCGAACATGAGTAGTTCACAGAAAGGTAAAGAGTCCTAACAGATGAAACAAGAGAGTTATGAGTATAAATTAATTTAAGCTGGTGGTCTAGGGAGGGGCCGTGAACCGGGTGATCTGTGGTGAGATCTCAAGTTTAAAAAGGATTCGAGGATGAATCCTATTTAGGGGGGGAGAATTTGTAACGACCGATAGTTTTTACCACTGTATATAGTTGTACTGTTACATACGGGACGAAGGCACATAAAATAAATTATGTTGAGACTCAAATATACTCATGAAATGATTTTGGGGACAATTGGTAAACTAAGAGCAATCCTGGTACGAAACTGTACAAGGTTCCCCTTCGAACAACCCATAGTATTTGGGGCGTAACTTTTTCGTACGAACTCTGATTTTTATGAATTTATATCACCGGAAAGCTTCCGATTTTTATGAATAATAATTTCGGGGTCAAATGGAAAATTCTCAAACTTTCTACACTTTTCTCCATTTATCCAAATATCCAAAAGCCCTAGTATATAAGGAGGGTACTATTCACTAATTCTCAAAAATTGAAAATGAAAAAGAGGAGAAATAATAAGAAGAAGAAGATAAGGTAATAAAATTTGACCCAAATTTTAGTTTGGTAAATTTTTGAAACCTGAAGATAAATTAGAGTCAAAGGCATGGTATGGGTTGCACTATGGTGACTTTAAAGTAAATAAACTGATGATTTAGTTAAATACCCAAATTTGGAGAATCTTAAAGGTTTAGTTTAAGTAATAAGTATAGGGTTAAATAATTATTGGGAATGATATATTTGATAAAAAAAAACATAAGAATTTGAGGTTTAATGGAATTATTTGTGTGGTAATTTTGTTGTAGAAGTGTTGGGTATTCATTGGAGTAAAATGGACCTTAGGAAACAAAGCAGAAACCTGGAAATCAGGTCTGTGTCGCGACCCGGGAAAATTTAGGCCTGCTTCTGGACTAACGTGTGTCGCGATGGTAAGGCTTTGCGTTGCGACGCGAAGATAGAAATCCATCTGAATTAGTTTTAAACCATTCCAGTTCCACCCTAATATGTTAAAGACCACCCTTAGGGTCTCGTATCTGTTGGAGAATACACAGTACACCATAATATAAGAGTGATATGCTTTGAAGTGATAAGTAAGTGCTTGAGTGGAAAAGTTTAGACTTATTCATAATATGTCCCCTTATCCCATCTTCTAACCAAAATTTTCAATTTTAGATCATCGCAGGAACTGGAATGTCCTCAGCCTTACAGGTTCCAAAACTGTGAGTGGACCGCTTTTCTCAAACTAATTTTATTAAGTAATGAATTCAGACTTACATTTCTATTTTAGGGCGTTAGCCATTTTATTATCAGTTATGTTTTATTCATCATATTTGAGAAATGATTTAAGTAACATTTGAGAAAGAAATGTTTTTCAGAACATGGTTTTATGTTTTCGGGGCATGGGGGAAAACCCAACCCAGTATGTAACTTATACAGAGATGAAATTGACGGACAGAGATATATGCACATATAGAGGACTGGGGGGATGGCGATACGTAATGCCCCAAAATCCTATAGCAAGGCTAGGGGGACGGCGATACGTAACGCCCCTAGACCCTAGTTTCATAGCTTGAGTGGTAGCATAGATCCGCACCCCCAGTTCTAGTTTTGTGGCTTGGGGGATGGCGATACGTAACACCCCAAGACCACCAATTTCAGAGACAGTAGTGGCATGCTTTGGGGGACGGTGATACGTAACGCCCCAAAGTCATAGATTTGCCCTCGTACGTCAAGGTTTTCAGATACAGAGCAGTTCACAGCGATCAGATCTTCAGTAAACCGTTTTTCAGAAAATCATATTTTCAGAAATAGTTTCTGGAAATCAGAGTTTCAAAAGTAGTTTTCAGAAAGACAAGTTTTATAAAAGGGATTTTAGAAGAAGTTTTTAGAAAAGAGTTTTCATATAAAGATGTTTCTGACACTATGGTTTTGAAACTAAAAGCTTTTATATCAAATTTTCAGTTTTTCATCTACTCACTTAGATTGTACAGGGATCTAACCCATCCTCCCAGTGTTTGTTTTGCAGGTATTCCAACTGGACGAGCTCGAGAGGACGGATACTGATGGCAGTTACTAGTGGGTCTGAGTCCACCAGTCAGAGTATAATTTCAGTCAAGTCAAGCAAGTTTAGTTTCAGAAAATTGTATAGTAAAGTTGTGTTTGAGTACTAAAGTGTAGAGTCGAAATGTATATGACGTTAAGTTTATTTGAGTATGAAATTGTTTTTACATTTTATGTCAAGGTTTGGGCAATGATCCCATGTTATAGTTATAGTTGAGATAAGACAGTAGTAAAGTATACAGTTAGTATGTTAGAGGCTCAGGGGAATAGTAAGCCATATTCCCCGCCGGTAACATCTCTGATCGAGGATGTTACAAATATTGAGTAAGAATCACATTCAATAAATAACTTTAGAACTGATTGTCATAAATTCATATGTTTGATCATATCAAACATCCTTGAACAATTCAAAAACTCACGATGAATTTTGAAAATATAATTTTCAACACTTCAAATAGAATATCTCTGAACCATTCAAAATATTCTATCTGCGTTTCATCATAAACAAATTGAAAGTTCTCGAACCATTCAAGACGTTCAATATTTGTTCTTTTAGAAACACGCAACTAAGTCATGACAACTCATCAACTAAGTTACGAAGTAAAGAAAACTATCCAAGGTAATTTATAATTCATTAAACTACATATAAACAATGTATTAGTTTAATAAATCTGTGGTCCAATGACGATCATTGGTTAACTGAGATTTAATCACGTCATGAATACAATATTCATTAAATGGATAATGATATATGGTGCGATCTTGTATCAGACCATCATTTACCATACGGAATAAGCATCTAATGCTTATGTGATAAAATCTCATAAAACACTGTTCTAATTTATTTAGTCAACCGAATATTTTTTTTAATGTTTATCTCTTCATCAATGACACTACTAGTCATACTAAAATATGTAATAATTATTTATAAAGAATAAATAACTATCCAATAGTCGCAATTTCTGATATCAAATATCAAAACAATCATTAAACATTATTTTAAATAACTACATGGGAGATTTGGTATCAAATACCTATAGTTGTCGTATTGTGAGAATCGATATTCTCTATACACAACTATACATATCTCATTTCCTAAGCTCTATAATTTGTCTTCAATTATTCACAACAATTGCAAATAATTGATTAGCAAACTGTTTCAAACACGTGACTTCTAAAAGTCACTAGAGCCATGAAACTTTATTATAAGATAAACAAATACCTAATAGAGTTTTCTTAATGCCAGTCAATAATCTCGAGACATGAACTAATTCACATCAATTCTTACTGCATAAGAAACTATTCTCTCTAGATTATTATATCCTAAAACAGATATCTATTTAGATTATTTATCGTGACTTAGTAACTAAGTCACTAGCATCTTGATTTTCAAGAAAATCGGAACAATTGTTCCCGATGGTTTAAGCTAATCTAACAATATCCAAGTCTACAAAAATTCTAGAACCTATTCTAGAAAAACGCAACCATAAGTAAAGTCAAAAAAACATATTCAAGTAATATGTTATACAGTGGATTAGAAGTATAATTCTATAAACAATATAGAACAAAGGAAAACAAAGCAGCAAATTCCATAAAATTACACATTGCTTTAGTTATGGATTTTTAACCAAGCAATGTCTCCCACTACTTTATGTAATACCGTAATCCCCAACGGAGAATGGGAATTCAATAATTAAATCGAATTCCATAGTGAGAGTATGATCCCATGAATATATTTCGACTCGTAGCTTTGGCACTATCTCGCCTACGTATATTCATTAGGTAGACAACTCATTGTCAATCACTCACCAGTGACTCCTGATTTTGGTCCTGACCGTTTCTCGTTATGACAGCTTTGGCATGTTCACAATGAGGTGTATCAAGGCTTCACTTGCCAATGATAAACTCAAGCTACCGATGTAGTCCTGACAGCTTTGGCACGTTCAGGATTCCATTTTCCCCTGAATTTGTCTAGTATCAATATACAACAGGCATGGATAAAATTCTCTCAACTATACCCTCACTGCTTTGGCACGATCTCAGATACAGCCATAGAAAGTTACTCATAAACTGTATTGACAAGATGGACCAAGAAACATGCATCCAATACATGTTACTTTATAGCCTTATTTTAAGCGGGATATTCCTCAAGGAAGCATTGCTCCACATCAAATGCATAATTTTAATCTAAATCATTTTCAAAACAACTCAATTTTACCTTAGAAAACATAACTCAATTTAATCATTAAATTTTCGTTACGTTTCCATTAGCGTAGAACCGAAAAGTCCAGAAACATATAGAGTACATGCATATGCTGTTGGGTTCTCTAAGAACTAATCCAAGATCATTAAGCATAAAAGAAGTGAATACTCGAAGTAAGAATGCGGAAAAATACTTACAATTATCAGTTGGATGGATGTGTTGAGAAAAAAAATTTACCTCATTTGAAGTTGCTCCAAGCTCTCCTTTGATTTTATGTTGAGCTCCAAGCTTGATGAATGAATTCCAAACTCTTGGGAATGGTTTCCCTATCACCTTGGATGACTCCTTGATATGCTAACAATGGAGATTTTTGCAACAAAAATCCCCTTATTTCTTCATACAACTCTCGGCAATGTGAGAAGCAAAGAGAGATGGAGAGAGTCACGGTTTTGTGTGTAATGAGAGAGTGAGATGAGTTTCCAATATTGTTTAATGTATTAATGATTTCAAAAATCAAAATCATTTACAAAATCAAGTTGGTAAAAAGTCTTTCACAAGTCTAACTTGTGTAATTTACAAGTTACCAACCGCTACCAACTTCTATCAACATAAAGTGATAAAGTTGACTAGTGATGTGACTAGGTGTGGGCCCCACTTTGATTCAAAATTCGAGTAGGCCTGCGAACACATTCCGGGCTCGGGTTCCTTAATTCTGAATTAAGGAATTTTCTGTTGCGACGTAATTAAATCAAATTTAATTAAATAATAATGCCTTGCAAAATTATAACGAAAGTCGCTCGCGAATTAATTCTAAATTAATTCGTTCGCCAGAATTAAAATCCAATTCTAATTCCGTTAAGAAATATAATTTCATTTAATATATCAAATATATTATTTAATCGATTAATTCCAAATTAATCGTTCTCTCTCTATAATTGAATTTTATCCCATATAAATTCTCGCCGTAATTAATCCTAGATTATTTTTTTCTCTCTCTCATAATTAATCCCAGATTAATTCTATTCAAGTCATACGTCATCGGTGAATCTTCGGGAAGTGACCCATGAGATCCCTGGATATGTTGGTCGTAAATCCGGTCGTCGGACTATCCGAACACGTGCGTTCCGGTACCACGTTCTTACCGATTTACAAGACATGGTTGGCTTCTAACAAAGCACCGTGCCTACCCAATTCTCCAAAAATATTATTTTAAGGAATATGAAATCTTTGTCAGGCGTAGTATTGTGTATTACGATCCAGTATCGATATCACACGCTAGGCCTAGGGCTGGAATTGTGTATGTCCCGTACGAAGCAAATATCGGATCTCCGGTAACTAGTCTCTATAATCGGATAATCATGACCTAGTCATATTATCCAGATGACTGCAGTACTTAAGAGTACCAGTTTCATATCATACGTGATCATCATCTCCACATGACTGAAGTGATACTTCCATCTTGACATCACACCCAATACACTACGACTCTCAGTATACCCAAAAGAGGCGTAAACAGAACCTGTTAAAGCCCCAGATGACCAAAACCAAAGTTTACTGATTGTCGCAAGTATTAGCGATGCAAGTCTCAGGTTAAGACTAAATACACCTACCCTGATTTGGATTCCCATAGACACATAGTCATACTACCAATGGGATTCTGAGGGGTCTATCCAGAGCAAAGTTGTTTCCGTACCATCGGTAATCAGAACCTCATATTACACTTGCATGAGTATCCAATACCCAAATATATGAGAACTATGCCGTTACGCTTCCATAACACGCACAAGTGTAATACTAGTCTATTTCGCATTATCGAAGTCCAGTCTCGATAATACTACGACTAGGGATATTTAATGATTAAACCTTAGTGGATTAATATTGTCTCATATCTTATTAATCTGGTACTAATCATATGAACTTTTATCATTTATATATCTTGGTAATCTAATTACAAATGATAAAAGAGCAATTTCCTTTGTCATATAGTTAATTTGTACAACAACACCATGTTCTGTACAAATAGTGATGTTATGGGTCATAATTGTCCAACAATCTCCCACTTGGCCTATAGCCAATCACTCAAGTGTCCTACACCTGACCTATGTACGGGTCGCTCAAACTTCTGCTAAGAAACAACTTTCGTCAGCGGATTTTCAATGTTATCATCTAATGCGTTTTATTCGATCATCACATCGCCACGATGTATAATCTGACGAATCAGATGAAATAGTCAAAGTATATACTTGGATCGTTGATGAGACCGCGATTCCTTAGCCCGTGATGTAGCCCATCTCAGCTGCTAACAGAACTACACCTAATCCAATTAGGATTATATAGATCCAAAATGCTTCTTTTTGCCTCAGCTGCAGCAATGTTTCGCTTTTGTTATTTATTCGGCAACAATATCTTGCTTGGAATATTTCCAGATCATTGATCCGTTATTCAAACTAAATATGTACCTTTATTGTGACTTAAAGTCATCTTTGTCGGTTTGGAAACTTGCAACGGTGAACCTAGTCACTTCAAGTTATCCTCCTCCATAACTTAAGAAAGCATCATTAGTTCGTCTAAGATACTTAAGGATGTTCTTAACATCAATCCAGTGACCATCACCTCGATTGGCCTGATTGTGACTCCATATGCTCAAAGCATATGAGAAAACAGGTCGCGTACATATTTTTAATATACGAGTTATCGGAGATGGTCAATAACTTTTAAATCTATCCCAGTAGATCCTTATTCCTAGAATAAAGGTTGCATCTCTCAAGTATTCCATGGAGAATTTTAATGAAAGCCAAGCTTTCACCGATTATTTAATATAGGAATATCATTTCCAAGAAATAATATGTTATCAACGTATAAGATAGTCATTGTCAGTGCGCTCCCAGTAACCTTCTTATATACATAATAATCATATTCGTTTTGAATGAAATTATATACCATTATGAACTCATCAAAACATTGGTTCCAAGAACGCAATGTTTACTTCAATCCATAAATGGATCGATTTATCTTGCAAACATTGTTTGCATGTTTTGCATGACAAAACCGTCAGGATGTTGCATACTAACATCCTCCAAAAGGTTTTCATTTAAGGAAAGCGGTTTTGACGTACCATGTGCCATATTTCATAAATGAAATATTCAACATTAGCAAGCATTATCCGAATGGATTTAATCATGGCAACATGTAAAAGGTTTCGTCATAGTCGACACTATGTCGTTGACGATACCCTTTCTGTACAAGCCTAGCTATGTACATTTATATATTGCCATCCATGTATGTCTTCCTTGAAGACACATTAAGTACCAATAGGCACAATGCCTTCTGGTACATCAACCAGTGTCCAAACTTAGTTGGTATATATGGAATCCATTTCAGACTTCATGGCACTTTGCCATAAAATGAGTCGATACCTTGTATCACTTCCTTATACGTAGACGGTTCGTCTTCCTCAATAAGATTGATATCTACATGAGATGAGATCAGGAACCTATACCTCCTGGGTTGTTTTTGACTCTCTCCGACCTATGCGGTTCTTGTGTATTAGAAGATTGTGGAACAGTCTCATCCCTGATGAACTATTCGTATTCCATTAAGGATCGGTGCCAGGAATAGTATTACTCTGATTTTCATCGAGTTTTACTTTCCTCTCACTTACCACTGCATATAGGTATTCCTCTTAGGAAAACTGCATGGAGAGCAACAATTAAATTGTTCTCTTGTACGTTATATAAGTACTATACTTTGGTTTCCCTATGACAACCTATAAATAGGCACTTATCCGATTTGGGTTCTAGTTTGGTGCCATCCAAACATATGCCCATCATTCCCAAATATTTAGGAATGAGAAACCCGGTGTCTTTCCTGTTCATATCTAATATGGAGTCTGTCTAACAGATTTTCATGAAACCTTATTCAAAATAAGTATTGCACTATTTAATGCGTATCCCTAGAAGGAATTTGGTAGCTCAGAGCGACTCATCATTAACCTTACCATGTCCAAGAAAGTTCGGTTTCTCTGTTTGGACACACCGTCTAATTGAGGTGTTCCATGAGGAGTCTACTATGAAAGAATACCATACTCTTTAAAGTAATTGAGAAACTTATTGCTTAAGTATTTTCACTACGGTCCAACAGTGATGTTTTAATACTTTTGTCGATCTGTTTTTCTACTTCGTGTCGAAATTGTTTGAATTTTATCAAAAGTTTATGACTAGTGTTTCATAAGATACACAAACCGTAACGTGATGCCACATCCGTAAAGGTTACGAAGTATTCATATCTACCTCTAGCCTAGCTAGACATGGGCCCACTTACGTCACTATAAATGAGGGATAACAGACCGGTGGCACTTGCACTTTTACCAAGTAAAAGGTGTTTTAGGCACTTTGCCTAATAAACTAGATTCGTAGACATCATTTGAATTAGAATCAATCTTTCCTAGTACCCACTCTTCGAAAGTGTGGATCTACGAGGCTTGTTAATATGTCCCAGACAACAATGCCACTTTTAAGTCTCAACAGATTTATTCAGTTTGAGCTTTTTTTTTGTCATATTATATGTTTGAGATTCATTTATATTGAAAATATAAATATTGTTATTCACATCTAATGTGCTTATCTCAATATCATCTTTATAAACAAAACACTTAGGTTTCTAGAATATAAAGGTATACCCGCAACAGGTTAAACTAGATACAGAGATAATGTTCCTAGTCAAACTAGATACATTATAACAGTCTCCTAATTTAAGTATTTTCCCAAAAAGCGGTTCCAAAATTTTGGTTTCTACGACTAAAATAGTGACTTTCGTCCTATTTCTGACTCGTAGGTCAATCTCACCTGAAGTCAGTATCCTGCAAATCAGCATATTCTGCATATCAGTTCATATATTTATGTACCACATACAGTATCTAAAATCTAATTTTAAAACCAGCAGTGGACATGTTTATAACAAACATACCTGATGCCGGACCCTTGTCCGTCTTCACTTCCTTCATGTCTGCCTTGTCCATATGGCAGTCACGCTTCCAGTGACCCCGTTTGCCATAGTTTAGGCATACTTCTTGGGATATGTCCTTTATCTTCCTAGAAGACTGTGACGATTTTGCCTTTGCCCCTTTTAGAAGCTCTGGCTCTGCCTCCTTGAGCATATCCATAAACTATCCAAGAGTTTTCTATTGGTTCATAATGAACCTGCACCAGCTTTCGGGCAGAAAATGTAAGATCAAATCTTTGGAAGTCTCGGCCACGTAGGTAATCCCCAGCTAACCTTGATGTTCGATGTCAGCAATCATCTGCAACACCTAGTGCTTGACAGATTACCCTCTGACATACGCGAGCGAAAGAGCTTCTTTTGCAATTCGTACTTCTAAGATCTAACGTTAGATCTATGAAGATCCTTTAATTTCAAAATCATGGTATAAGGATCTAATCCTTAGTTCTAAGGCGGAATTAAAGAGTCATTGCGGCAAGCATAATGGATTGAGCACTAAAGTTATCATCACAATGAGTCTTCCAAAGCTCATGCTCCACTATTTGCTCAACTCCGAGCTCAGGCCCGAGATGTCCGTCTATCAAATAAAGTAACTTCTCGGCTCCCAGGACTATCCTGAGGTTTTATTCCCAATTTGAAAATTGAAGCCGTTTAACGACATTTTCACCCAGGATTATGTTTTAAATGCTAATCTTTTAGTTATCTTGATTCCAATAGTCCAACTATCCAATCAACGATTTCGGGTACAATCGAATATAATGATTACTATAGTCTAACTGTATAATCAACTACTATTTTATTGGTTAAATATATTTGATTACTATAATCCAAATATATGTTGAATTTTTCTAAGGTCCCAAGATCAAATCAAGACATAAAAACATGCATGAATACATCAACGGAGGTAGCGGAATACTCACATTGATCGGTTATGTCGAATTGAGACGAATCAAGCCCAAAACGCACTGCCTTTGTGCGCCCACTGCAGCAGCCCATGCTCACTGTCTTGGCAGTTTCGGTCTCAAAACGAAGCTCCAAACTCCGTCGGATGAGTCCCGCCTCATGGGTGAACCTCCCTACCACCTTCGCAAGACTCGTAGTGTGCTAGCACTTGCGGTTTTCACCATGAAAACCCAACCCTTGCTTCCCTTTAGTGTCACGTTTTTCTGGTTCAAAACCAGTCCCAAAATTCTGTTTTGGGCGTGAGAGAAGAGAGCAAAATGAGAGAGTTGTTTTGTGTATTTTTTTTAAAATGATTTACCAAAATCAATTTATATTTATGCCATAATATTTATTAAATTAATAATAAATTTATGACACAAAACATGCAATGGCTTAGAGTGTCAAACACTCAAACTCCATGCAATGACATTGAGTGCAATGTACACAATCTACATGCAAAGCATTAGAATGACATGTGTCATGTGGGCCCCACACGTTTCCAAATGAAAGTGGCCCACGTGCACTCACGCGTTCGGGTTCGATATTTCCGAAATACCGAGCTTACGTGCGACGTTAATTCAATCGAATTTAAATAAATAATTGCGCCTACGAAATTATTATTACGTCGCTAACGAATTAATTCTAAATTAACTCGTTGCCCGAATTAAAATCTAATTTTAATCCGCGTCGAAATCTAATTTCGTCTAATATATCGAATATATTAATACATCGATTAATTCCGAATTAATCGTTCTCTCACTTTAGACGACATTTTATCCCGGATAAAATATCTCGTTATTAATCCTAGATTAAATTTCTCTCTCTTCTGTATAATCCCAGATTATTCAAGAGTGCGAGTTGTGCGTCATCGGTGGATTATCGGGAAGCGACCCATGAGATCCC
>SKCR01030815.1:0-155154 GCA_019454045.1 Zanthoxylum bungeanum
TGATTAATTAGTTTATTAAGGAAAGGATCTTGTGTAATTTTGGTGGGGATATATTTATTTTGGAAGGTGATTGGATTGGATTGGTTTAGTTTAGGAAGGGGGATTGATTTTGATTTGATTTGATTTATTTAGTTAAAGAAGGTGATTTGTTTTATTTAATTTAAGATTTTGTTTAATTTGTGACATGTATTTTAAGTGTTTTAATTATTTTTGGATTGGGCATGGTCGGCTAAATGGGTTTTGGATGGGCTTGGGCTTGTGGCTAGCAGTAAAACAGAAATACCAATGGTCGTTCGAACGCTTATTCGGACGCTACATGAATGCCTGCAATCTGTTCGCAGTTCGAACGTGTTTCTGAATGCGGCACAAACGCAAATGCAGTGAACGGTGAATTATCTAATGACGTACTTATCTTGAATTTCCCCTTCCAATGTCCGTTTCCCGCATCTTCCGCAACTTATCGGGTAGTGCCTCTGACCGAGGCTCATCATCAGGCTAATGCAAAAATGCAAGTGTCTACACTTTGGAAGACTCATGGTGATGATAACTTTAGTGCTCAATCCGTTATGCTTGCCGCAATGACTCCTTAATTTCTTCGTCAGAACTAAGGATTAGATCCTTATATTATGATGTTGAAATTGAAGGATCTTCATAGATCTATTCTTAGATCTTAGAAGTACTAATTGCAATAAGAAAACTCTTGGAGAGTTAATGGCTATGCTCAATGAGACAGAGCTAGAGCTTGTAAAAGGGCAAAAAGCGCAATGTGTATCTTACTCTTACATCCCAGAAGGTCTAGGCTTGGCCGAAGACTTCTAGGGATGTGAAAAGGGCAAGGCTATATCGTCACAGTCTTCTAGTAAGACAAAAGACTTATCCCAAGATGTCTGCCTAAACTGTGGCAAATGGGGTCACTGGAAGCGTGACTACCGTATGGACAAGGCAGACATAAAGGAAATGAATATGGACAAGGCTCCGACTTCAGGTATGTTTGTTATAAACATGTCCACTGCTGGTTTTAAAATTAGATTTTAGATACTGGATGTGGTATATAAATATATGTACTGATGTGTGGGATCTGCTGATTAGTAGGAGACTAACTTCAGATGAGATCGACCTATGAGTCGGAAACGGGACGAGAGTCGCTGTTTTGGCCGTAGAAACCTAAGTTTTGGAACTGCCATTTGGGCATGTACTTAAATTAGGTGACTGTTATAATGTATCTAGTTTGACTAGGAACATTATCTCTTTATCTAGTTTAACCCATTGCGGGTATACCTTTATATTCTAGAACACTAAGTGTTTTGTTTATAAAGATGATATTGAGATAAGAACATTAGATGTGAATAACATTATTTATATTTAGAATATAAATGAATCTCAAACATATAATAAGACAAACAAAAGCTCAAACTGAATAAATTTGTTGAGACTTAAAAATGGCATTGTTGTCTGGGACACATTAACAAGATTCATATATCCACAGTTTCGAAGAGTGGATACTAGGACGGATTTGATTTAACTCAAATGATGTCTACGGATCTAGTTTATTAGGCAAAGTGCCTATAAACACCTTTACTTGGTAAAATTGCAAGTGCCACCGATCTGTTAGCCCTCGTTCATAGTGACGTAAGTGGGCCCATGTCTAGCTAGGCTAGAGGTGGATATGAATACTTCGTAACCTTTACGGATGTGGCATCGCGTTACGGTTATGTGTATCTTATGAAACACAAGTCAGAAACTTTTGAGTAATTCAAAGAGTTTCGACACGAAGTAAGAAAAATAGACCGGTAAAAGTATTAAAAACATTACGGTCAGACCATAGTGTAAAATACTTAAACATATGAGTTTCAAGATTACTTGAAAGAGTATGGTATTCTTTCACAGTGGACTCCTCCCGGGACACCTTTATTTGACGGTGTGTCCGAACAGAGAAATCGAACTTTGTCGGACATAGTAAGGTTAATGATGAGTCGCTCTGAGCTACCAATTTCCTTCTAGGGATACGCATTAAACAGTGCAATACTTATTTTGAATAAGGTTCCATGAAAATCTGTTAGACTGACTTCATATTAGATATGAACAGGAAAGAAACCGGGTTTCACATTCCTGAAGATTTGGGAATGCTGGGCATATGTTTGGATGATACCAAACTAGAACTCAAATCGGATAAATGCCTATTTATAGGTTGTCCTAGGGAAACCAAAGTATAGTACTTATATAACTCACAAAAGAACAATGTAATTGTTGCTCTCCATGCGGTTTTCCCAAGAGGAATACCTATATGTAGTGGTAAGTGGGAGGAAAGTAAAACTCGATGAAAATCAGAGTAATACTGTTCCAGACACCGAGTACTCACGGAACACCAACAGTTCATCAGGGATGAAACTATACCAATAATCTTCGAATACAAAAGAACCACGTAGGTCAGAGAGAGTCAGAAAACAACCTTGGAGGTATGAGTTTCTGATCTCACCTCATATAGATATTAATCTTATTGAGGAAGATGAACCAGCTACGTATCAGGAAGTGATACAAGGTATCGACTCCTTTTATGGTAAAGTGCCATGAAGTCCGAAATAGATTCTATGTATACAACCAAGTTTGGACACTGGTTGATGTACTGGAAGGCATTGTGCCTATTGATACTATATGAGTCTTCAATGAAGACATACATAGATGGCAACATACAAATGTACACAACTAGGCATGTACAAAAAAGGTATCGTCCATGACATAGTGTCGACTACGATGAAATTTCTCATATGTTGCCATGATTAATCCATTTGGATAATGCTTGCTATTCTGCATATTTCATTTATGAAATATGGCATATGGACATCAAAACCGCTTTCCTTCACGGAAACCTTTTGGAGGATGTTTACAACATCCTGACGGTTTTGTCGTGCCGAAATATGCAAACAAGGTTTGCAAGTTAAATCGATCCATTTATGGATTAAAGTAAGCATTATGTTCTTGGAACCAACGTTTTGATGTAATCATAATGGTATATGATTTAATTCAAATGAATATGATTCTTGTGTGTATAAGAAGGTTAGTGGGAGCGCACCGACAATGAATGTCCTATAAGTTGATGATGTATTGCTTCTTAGCAATAAAATTCCCATAATATTATCGGTGAAAGCTTGGCTTTCATTAAAATTCTCCATGGAATACATGGGAGAGACAACCTTTATTCTAGGAATAAGGATCTACTGGATTAGATCTAAAAGTTGTTGGCACTCTCCGAGAACTCGTACATTGAAAAATATGTACGTGACCTGGTTGGTCATATGCTTTGAGCATATGGAGTCACAATCAGGCTAATCCAGTGACGGTCATTGGATTAATGTAAAGAACATCCTTGAGTATCTTGGACGAACTAAGGATGCTTTATGATAATATGGGAAAATGAGAACTTGAGGTGACTGGGTTCATCGATGCAAGTTTCCAAACCGAAAAAAGCGACTGTAAGTCATAATAAGGGTACTATATAGTTTGAATAACGGAATAGTGAGCTGGAAATCTTCCAAGCAAGATACTGTTACTGAATAAATAACAAAAGTAAAACATTGCTGCAACTAAGGCAGCAAAAGAAGCATTTTGGATCTATATAATCCTAATTGGATTAGGTATAGTTGCTGTTAGCAGCTGAGTTAGGCTACATCACAGGCTAAAGAATTACGGTCTCATCAACGATCTAAGTATATACTTCGACTAATTCATCTGATTCGTTCGATCATACCTCGTGGCGATGTGATGATCGAATAAATCACATCAGATGAAACATTGTACATCCGCTGACGAAAGCTGTTTCTCAGCAGAAGTTTAAGCGACCCGTACATAGTTCAGGTGTAGGACACTTGAGTGATTGGCTATAGGCGAAGTGGGAGATTTTTGGATGATTATGACCCATACCATCACTATTTGTACAGAACATGGCGTTGTTGTACAAATTAAGTATGTGACAAAGGAAATTGCTCTTTTATCATTTGTAATTGGATTACCTGGATATATAAATGATAAAAGTTAATATGATTAGTACCAGATTAATAAGATATGATACAATATTAATCCACTAAGGTTTAATAATTAAATATCCCTAGTCATAGTATTATCGAGACTGGACATCGATAATGCGAAATAGACTAGTATTGCACTTGTGCTCATTATGGAGGCATAATGGCATAGTTCTTATATATTTGGGTATTGGATACTCATGCAAGTGTAATAGGAGGTTCTGTTTACCGATGGTACGGAAACAGCTTCGCTCTGGATAGACCCATCGGAATCCCATTGGTAGTATGACTATGTGTCTATGGAATCCGAATCAGGGTAGGTGTATTTGGTCTTAACCTGAGACTTGCATCGCTAATACTTGCGATAATCAGTATACTTTGGTTTTGGTCGTTCGGGGCTTTAACAGGTTCTGTGTACGCCTCTTCTGTGTATACTGAGAATCGTAGTGTATTGGATGTGATGTCAAGATGGAAGTATCACTTCAGTAATATGGAGATGATGATCACGTAGGATACGGAACTAGTGATCTTTAGTACTACAATCATCGGGATAATATGACTAGGTCATGATTATCTGATTATAGAGACTAGTTATCAGAGATCCGATATATGCTTCGTACATGGCAGACACAATTCCAGCCCCAGGCCTAGCATGTAACTATCGATACTGGATCGTAAAACTTTTCCTCGGATCAATTAAATAAACTTATTTATTGATTATCCAATTATCAAATTCTGAAAAAATTACACAAGAAATCATATTCTTGGTAATTACCAAATTGCCCCATAACTTTGTAAATTGATCATTTTAGTCCAAAATTATCAAATATAATTTTGAATGATTCTAAATCATTTCTAAAATTTTTTTCAACAAATCTAATGCATCAAAATCATATTTCACACAAATCCCCAATTCTTGAGCTAATGTTGTGAGCCACCCAAAATTTTCAATTAATTGCAATTTGATCCCTTTAGTTCAAAACATGCCAAGATCAAATCCAATCAACCTAAAATTTTACATGCATCATAGTCATACAATAATACATCACATATATGAAAAGCCCCAAATTTGGAGTGGGTTAAGAACCCTAAATTTTCAATTTAATCAAATTGTCCAATTTGACCAAATTTACAAAATCCAACACTTTAATTCATTCAATACTTCACCAATCAAGCCTCACCACTTTGAAAAAACTCTAGAAAAATTATAGGTCACCAATGAGTGGCTTACTAACTCTAGAATGGAAACTTTGATTTTCTAAAATCAAAAGAGAGCTTATGAAACCATTTCAAGCTCCCTTTGAAACTAAACATGCATACATCTTTCTTCCAAGTTCATAACCAATTAAACATAAACTATAAGTGAAGAGACAACATCAAAGAAACACAAGATGAAGCTAAGGATGTTAGAAACATTTTCTATATTGAAAGCTTTAAAGAAAAACTTACAAAAACATGATTTTTCCAAGCTTTTTTCTTTAGCCTCCAAGCCTTTTTCTCTCAACTCTATTATGTTTATTTGGTAACTTATGAACTCCTAAAACCCTAAAAGTGAACAAAACAATATATACCCTCCAAAAATTACCTTGGCCGAAATTTAGGTGTATATAAAATATCTAGATATTTTTTGTTTCAATTAAAGTTACTTTAATCAACTTGCAAATTTTATCATTACACATTTAATGAAAATTCATAAGTCAACAAAAACAACTCAAAAATATAACACTTATATTTAAATTAGGGTGTTGGCCTAATTTAGTTAAAAGAAAAGGAAATTAATATTTCAATTTTAAACAATTTAAAATAAATATCTTAAGAAGTCAAAACCATTTTAACAACCTTTTCTTTAAGTATAAAGTCAACAATTTACACTTATAATCATTTCCTAACTTATCATTTGGTGAGATATTTATATTTTAATTATATTAATCATTTAACAATTAAATAATTAAATAATTAATTAAATACAAATATCTCAAATATATGTATTATTTACTTTAAATATCTCAATACATATATTAATGATATATGTCAAATACCTTTATTTGACAATTTATTAATGTATATTTAATATATCATATATTAAATACATAACACATTAATTAGGAAATGACGTTTCGGCCCGTTTGATGCATCTTTCGTTTAACGTTTAAACGATTTATAAATAATCACCATTATTCATAAAAGTTGCCTAAGTGATCTACGAGTATATTTCATTAAGTGAGACTCTCTAGATTCAGGTATATCCGTCACAAAATCCAATTGTCGTGTCCATAATTTACCCACCCGTAAATTATGACGACCACATATAAACTAGCTGAATCATACAGGTCGAGGTCATTGCATACATATAATCCCCCCATCCGTCATAGGTATCCGGATAATACCAGAGTATAGATGTAAACGTCAAATCTCTATAGGTATTATCCCCATCGACGTTTCTATTAGCATTTATAAATAACATTTGGAACTGATTTCCGAGTATACTATGGCCATAGATTTAACTGATTGCTAATCACATATGGACTACCTATGCTCTGTACACAGAACTGACGGATTCTATTTTGACACACACATGATATCCTGAGGATCGGTCCACACCCAACGAATAGGCGGAGGTCTGATGTAAATAGATCGGTGATGTGACTGCCATCTAAGTATGGAGGATGTCTCATACATCCACAGTGGTATCTCAAGTCGAAGGACCACTATGCTACTCAACCTGAGAAAATTCTTATTGACGTTGGTGTACCATCCATTAAGAATCTTCGGTGAGTCGTTCAGTGTTTATCTATTATAAACACCTACACGTCTATACAAGTCTCCCTAGACTCATGGTTCATTGGGATAAACCATCAGACCAGTCTCGATATACAACATGTACGGGTCTCAACGGTTTGACTGACTAACCGACCCGTGTTAGTGAATCTTGACTAGGAACTATAATTGTTAATATACATTTAGCAGTGACACTTCCAAATGTCAATTACAAACTACCTTAGTAACTGTGTACTACAATATATATTATCGGGCCTTGTCTAATATATACATATCACTAAACCATATTGTAGTTTCAATCTAATCGTAATCAGATCGAATATGTATATAAAAACAAGAGGTGCAACCATAAATAAGTAATATTATGGAAAATGGGATGTTCATATTCATGAATCAGACATAAATACGGTCTGGATTGGCGCTCTGAGCACCAACCCCAACAAAAACATCATGGTAAAGGTAGCCTTTAGGCATTTCCCTCGAATAGAGGACCTTTAATCCACCCTAGTTAGCCCATGTGCATTAAATTATCAATGCATGACTAAAGAAACAACACATCGAAAATAAATAGTGGAACAAAATTAAATACCAAAATGTAACACGTGCTTGAATGTTTCTCAAGTGGTACGTGGAGTTGTATCCCAAGTACAGACCGCACTACCGTCCATTCGGATTCAGCTACGGAATTTACGTCTAGGTTTCCATTCGATATACCGTAAGAGATAGCACGCAATCATCAACTCAATGTATGCATGGAATGTGATAATGCATGTGATGAAACAACAATAAATAACAAAAATGATAAATAGTAAGCTAAGTGCGACATATTAAGGAAAATAAATGACTGAAAATAAATACGGAATAGTAAAGAGATGTGACCAATGGTTGTTAAGCCGTTTTTAATATAGGGCTTCGCATGCCCTATTGGACGTATTCCACGTCCAACCAAGCATTCCGTGTTCGGGATAACAAATAAAATATAACAAAGGTGCCCTCAGGTCTTACCTTTTAATCGCTTCCCGGGAGTGCGTTACTTCGTGCGCTTACTTTCTTCGCGAAAGGGTTAATTGCTCCGTTATTTTTCTGGTTTGCCACTGTTTGGGCTTCTATTTTTGCTGCTTCTTTTCGCTATGTTTTCTGCTATTTTGCTCGCTGTTTTGGGGACTTTTGTGTCTCGGTTTTTTGGGTTGTTTTGGTTCACTGTTTCGGCTATATTTTGGGGCTATTTTTGGGTGTTTCGGGGACTGTTTTCGGGTTATTTTAGGGGCTGTTTTCTTTTGATGATCTGGTTTGTTGCTGAGTGGCTTGTGTGTTCGGCTGGTGGTTTACATGTCACACTGCTTTAGTTTTTTTGGTGCACGTGGTGGGCAGTTATGAGTGGCGTTGAGGGTTTCTGGTTGTACGGTGAGTGGCTGGCGTGAGCTAAGGGGTAGTTCGTGGAGAGGGGACGTGTGTGTGCATTTTGTGCATGAATGGCGTGCATGTGTCTTGGATAGTGGTTTGTCTTTGAGTGTGTTGTGGTGTCGATTAAGATGAGTGTGATTATGTCAGTTGGATTTGGATTTGATAGTGGCTTGAGTGTGTGCTGGAAAGTGGGATGATTTGTTAGTTTGGTGATGATCCGTGAGAGTTGATGAGAGGTGGAGAGTCGAGAGGGTTAATGCATGGTTTGTGGCCGAGAGCTTTAAAAGGGGCTGTGTTGATTGTTGAGGTGTGTAAGAGGTGTTTGGCTTGAGATGAGTTTAGGGTTCCGTTTGGTTTGCTCACGTCAGTGTGAAGGAGATGAAGGTTGTGTCTATTTGTCTTAGGTTAGAGAGAGATGAAAGGAGTGTGTAGAGGCCGATTAGGCTTTTTTATCTTTTATTTTGGTGAAATGCTGTGAATATGAGCTGGGCGTGAGAGAGAAGAGATAGAATAGGGCTTTAGTTTGTTGTGTTTTTGGTTGTGCCGTGAATGGTTCTCTAAGGAGAGAGGAGGGAATGTCTAATTTTTGTTTGTTTTTTATAATGGTGAGCTTAGGGTTTCCTGTGTGTGCATGGATTAAAAAGGGAAACAAATCAAATAATTGTATGTGTATTTAATTTAAATTTGGGAAATAGGAAAAAATTTTGTATTTTTGGTGGAGAATATCTTTAATTTGGGAGGGGATTTGATTAAATTAGGAAGGGGATTTATTTAATTTAGGAATGTGATTTATTTAATTTAGGAAGGGGGATTGATTTGATTTAATTAGATTTATTTTAATTAATTAGATTTGATTGGATTTAATTTAATTAGATTTAAATTTGTGACATGTGTTTTAAATGTTTTAATTATTTGGATTGGCTTGGGCGAAATGGGCTTTAGAGGGGTGCGGGGTTTTATTGCCGAGGCTTAATATTTTAAAACAGAGGTGAATTCGAGGCCAAACAACGAATTAAATTTTTTGATGTATTTATTTTTAAATTTTTCCATTCCAACGTCCGTTTCGCCGCTTCCGTAACTTATCGGGTAGTGCCTCCATTGAGCTCACTCTTGGGCTTTATGCAAAAATACAGTGTCTACAAGCGTCACCCACTTTGTACCTCGCCTACAGTCTGGCGACTCCACTGGGGATAGAGAATCAGCCTCGAAATAATGTCTTGTAATGTTTGTGATTTGTGCTTTAGTTAACCTTGTCTAGAGTTGATTTAACCGAAGGTATTATTAGAGTTAGATAATGATTTGGTGTCTTCTTCACTCACTACCTTTTTATAGCCAAAAGGAAAAGCTGTGAAGACATCTAGATAATCATTTACTCAAACTTACCTTAGAGTATATTTAAAGTGATGGACTAATTTGGAGGATCTGTTGTTTATTCTTGTCACCAATGCGATAAGAGCCTAAGAGGTAAGGGTATTTAAGAGAGTTCGCTCCACCCTCCCTCTGGGGAATTTTCAATAGAGGAATCCATTTGACAGTTATTCATGTATCGTGAAGTCATTTTCGCTCGAAGCAGGGATCGTTATATGGTACCATCACTCGTTGGCACATACCTTAAGGTATAAAAAAAGGTGCGCTCACTTTGTCGCTCGAACCCTTGAGTGGGGAGACTTAGTTGTGGGCAATCCTTCGCCGGTGGGAGCCTTTATCTATACTCCTATAAACCGCATATGAAACATAGTTGTATGACCTATAGAAGCCACCCTTTTTGCTTGTGTTGGGACCATCATCATTTGGATTTAGTTGGACTTCTTGTCATGAGATGTGAACTTGTTGGGCCATTTAAATTGGGACGAGTTTGTGTCTTATGATGATTGGGCCAAAAGCTTCTAAAATATCGATGGGCCACTTTTTGTTTGGGCCCTCTATCATTTGAAGTTGTTTAGCCACGTTATTGCAAAAGTGTAAACATGTTGGGCCTTTTTCAACTGGGACAAGTTTGCACCTCGCAATAATATGATTGAATGCTTTGAAATGATAATGGGCCAACTTGTATGAAAACCTTGATGGGCTTAGAAAATCAAAATACGATCCAAGTATTCCAGAAGCATGAGTCCGATATCCGTACTGGCTTTCATCCAGAAATGATACGCCTTGTTATGACATATTATTTACTTTGGATACCTCCAAGTTCATCCCCATGACGGCGGTTGCTGAAAGCCCAATTCTTCGTTTCTAGACATTGACATGATCCCAGAATAGGCTTAGTCCATGTTGTAAGTGGGCGGTCTTTGTCTTTTACCGATGGAAAGGGACTAAGGTAGTCAAGGTTCACCCCGTAGCATAAGAGAGAGCGATTTTATGTACCTTACATCGGTGCATAGAATAAACCATATCTATAACCAAAATAGGCTTACCACGGGTGTGGGAGAAATAAGGTCAGAATGATATATTCTGTTTGATCACCTCACGTATTTTATGTATTTCAAGCATCACACGCATACACGTACCATGCTAACTCGTAGTCTAAAAGCCGCCATAGAATTCCGTTGGGATAGAGAGGAAGGAAGACTCGTCAAAATACCATAGCGAACATGAGTGAGTTGATAATGAGGGTTCTCGCATGGACAGTTGGAGACTAATCTCACTAAGATTACCGAGCAGTTGCAAGTTTTGACCGCCGCTGTGGCCAATATGGCAGTGCCTCGTGCAGGAGGGGCATGAAGCTCTGAGAATGGCAGACGTGAAGAGCCTCCGATTAGGATGAGTGATGAGATCCCCGCTTTTGATGATGACATGGCTGAGTATGCCGCGGGAAGGGTAGCCGGGTCTCAGGCCAAGTTGCAGAAACTCAGGGATCAGGTAGAGTCAATTACCCGCAAGTTGAAGGGTAAACATGAAGATTTGTTAGATTACGATGCGATGACTTTTGAGGAGCAACTGCCCTCTCAGTTCAAGATGCCCGACATAGCCAAGTTCAACGGGAACAGGGATCCGAGGGTCCATCTCCGACAGTATGTTTCTGTGATGAGTTTAGTGGGTCTGTCAAAGCGTCAGGTTCAGAAGATGTTCGGGATGTCACTAGAAAAGGCGCCCGTGGTATGGTATCATGGCCTGGAGAGAAAAGTCAATGATGATTGGAGGGCATTAGCAGAGGCCTTTCTAAAGCAGTATGTCACGGATTTGGAGATCGACTTGTGGCTTCGCGACTTGGAGAATACCAAATAGAAGCCGGAGGAGAGCTTCAAGGATTATGTAGATCGCTGGAGGAGCCAGCTTTTGAAGATGCAGATCGGCCCTCGGAGAAGGACCAGATCAAGATGATCATCAAGGGCACTAAGCCATCTATTTACGGCAAGCCGAGGAGGATGACCTCTATGATTGGTGACTTTCGATAGTTGAGGGAGACTATTATGGACATTGAGGAAAAAGAAGCTGAGAATAGGAAGTTCTATGGCTAGAATAGAAGGACTATTGGGGGGCCTTATGAGACCAAGCCCGCTACTGATGAGATCGCTGTCGTCAAGAATAGGCGATTCTGTAACCTTGGTAAGCCTCTTTCGAAGGTGTTTGAAAGCTGAAAATGCAAGGACTCCTAAAACTTTAAAACCTAGACTTTAAAACCCTGTGCCACCTCACCTCAACCTAAACCTGTACTGTTACTTCCATTAGGAAAAAGGCCATGACACCGAGAACTGCGCCCGCCTTAGGCATGAGATCCAAAACCCATTGACGCCCATAAAATACCCGATCCAGAAAAAGAACAACCCAACAACACACAGAAACCCCTCTACCTAACTACCACTCTGTTCCACCACCCCCCCTACATGATCAACTTCCGGCCTACCTGAATCTCTGTCCTCCCAAACTCTTAACACCAAGCTTCTTACCTGGGGATAAGGGATTGTAGCAGACGAACCATAGTTTGAGGAGAAGACCAATGCTGCAATGATTAGATGTTTTTCCCTGTTTATTTGATTGCAATCCTACTTTTTAATAAGAAAGAACATTGATTTTGGCCTATTTGTTCGAGTTTTTTCCTCAATAGTTAAGCATGATCCGATGATGAAAATTGTTTGCTTTAGGAGTGAAACCTTAGAAACGATAAGTGCGAGAGGTACTCTCATCCGATATATTTGAGTAGTTGATCTTTACTAACCTCGCGAGCACTTAATTAGAGGATAATTTAGCAGTGAAAAACCTGAGTATGTCGGCAATGTGACTAGTTGAAGAGAGTGCAGATTGATGAATGACCATTCGCTTAGATGTCCATCCTGTTAGAAGACAGTAATGACCCATAGCGTCATTATTTTGTAAATGATATTGTATTATTGTACAAAATTAACTGTGTAGTAATGAAATTGCCTTTTACCGTTTTGTAATTTATTTACTTTGATATATAAATGGTAAAAGTCCCTATGATTAGTTCCGGATTGTGATGATATGAGACAGTATCAATCCATAAAGGTTTAATCATTAAATATCCCTAGTCGTAGTATTATCGAGATTGGACATCGATAATGCGGAATAGACTAGTACTGCACTTGTGCATGTTGTGAGGGCACAACGGCATAGTTCTCATATATTTAAGTATTGGATACTTATGCAAGTGCGGTAGGAGGTTGTGTTTTACCGATAGTACGGAAAACAGCTTCGCTCTGGATAGACCCCGCGGAGTCCCATTGGTAGTATGTCTGCGTGTCTATGGGAGTCCGCTTCAGGGTAGGTGCATATGATCTTAACCTGAGATTTGCATCGCTAGTACTTACGACAATCGGTAAAATTTAGGTTTGGTGGTCCAGGGCTTTAACGAGTTCTGTGTATACCTCTTCTGGGTTTATCGAGAATCGTAGTGTACTGGGTGTGATGTCAAGATGGAAGTATCACTTCAGACATATGGAGATGATGATCGCGAGGGATACAGAACGAGTACTCTATAATGGTTGCAACCATCGGGATAATATGACTAGGTCAGGATTATCCGATTCAAAGAGACTGGTTGCTTGATGTCCGATATGTGTATCGTACGGGGCAGACACATATCCAGCCCCAGGCCTTACATGTGATCATCCGATACTGGTTCGATATACACTATACTACGGTATACTACGCCTGTTATAGATCTAATATTCCAGTAAGAATATTTCTAGAGAATTGGGTAGGCATGGCGTTTTGCTAGAAGCTAACCTTGTCTTGTAAATCGGTAAAAACGTAGTACTTGGTACGTACGTGTTCGAATAGTTCGACAACCGGATTTACTGCCAACATATCTAGAGGTCTCTTGGGTCGCTTCCCGAAGATTCACCAATGACGTATGATTCAAACTCGATTAATCTTGGATTAATTACGGAGAGACTTTATCTTGGATAAAGTACTATATAAAGAGAGAGAACGATTAATTTAGAATTAATCGTAAAATTATTATATTCGATATAATAATCGGAATTCGATTTCGACGCGAAATTGAAATTAGATTTTAATTCGGGCAAACGAGTTAATTTAGAATTAATTCGTTAGCGACGTAAATAATAATTTCGCTAGGCGCAATTATTTATTTAAATTCGATTTAATTAACGTCGCGACGTAAGCTCGGTATTTCGGAAATATCGAACCCGAACGCGTGAGTGCACGTGGGCCCACTTTCATTTGGAAACGTGTGGGGCCCACATGACACTTGTCATTATTTGCATTATTTAATCAAGATGTATTGCATGAAGATAGTGTACAAAGCACTCAAGGGTATTGCATGGAAATGAGTGTTAGACACTCTAAGTCTTTGCATGGTTTGTGTCATAAGTATATTATTATTTAATATATTATGACATAAATATAAATTGATTTTTGAGACAAAAATCAAATCCTCCTCTCCCTCTCTAATTACCGAAACAGTGAGCTCTCAAAGCTCTCTCCAATTCTTCATTTGTTTTGTGCAAGACAAGAAGAAAGTGTGCTTGTTTGGAACTCTAACACACAACTTTGGCTAGCAACATCAAGGGATCATACAAGGTGTTATGGGAAACTCATCTTAGAGCTTGGAAGGATCAATTGCTTGGAGCTTTCTTTTCATCTTGGCCGAATCCTCACTGCACAAAGGAGCAACATTTGTTTCATCCATTGCATCCACATTCCGTTTTTGTGAGTATTGTTTCCGCCATTACTTCAATGTAGTTCATTCTTATATATATTTTGCTTGTTTTTGATCTTGGGACATGGTTATTAGATTTCCAACAATGGTATCATTGAGCCTAAAAATGCATGCAAATATATTAGGATGTTATTTGGGGAAAATTGTTTGAAGCATGATTTGATGAGTTTGCTTGATTAAATATGCTTAGATGTATGTTAAATGGATTATACATCATCAATTTCATGGAAAATAAATTGGATTAATTTTTCCAACCCCAATGAGGCTTGGCCGAATACATGCAAGCATGTGGACTAGATGATTTTTTAATTTTAAGACATTGGATGACTTGAAATAATATGGAGATGATCATTTGTAACTTGATTGGATTGAAAACGAAATCGGAACCATATTAATCACCTTGGCCGAATGCTTGATGATGATTAGGGACTTGATTTTTTGATTAAATAATGTTGGACATGTATTTAAGATAAAAATATGATTAATAGATTAATTTGATATTTTGGGAATATTGATTTAAAGGATTAATCATGAAATACACTTTAATTAATTAAGTTATAAAATTTGGAATTTTAAAATTTAGTTAATTGGGCTTAAATTGGAATTGGGCCTAAAACTATTATATTTGGTCATAAATGGGCTTGGTTGGGCCAAGTAGATTTGGACCATTTGGATTGGATCCAAAATGGGCCTAAATCACACCATTTAAGTCCAAATGTAATAAATGGGCTTTTATGTTTAATTGGGCCTTATGGGCTTGATATTGATTTTATGGCAAATGAGGGTGATTCCTTATTGGGCTTGGAATTGGGTTTGACCCACATTGACCAAGGCCCAAGCCTAATGAAATCAATAGAAAGCCCATCGGACTTTAATTAAACGGACATTAGATGTTAGTTGGGCTTTGAGACCCAATAGTACTAGATTTGGAATCTAAGTTATAAAAGCACAATAAAAGTGTAAATATTTAATTTAGAATTAAATAATAGGATTAGTATTGAATACGACTTAAATTGGATTTAACGAGTAGTTCGATATAATTCGTGAATTCATACCATATGTATTTATTCTCAAAACGAGTTGGACTCGCGCAAATGCAAACAATTGTTTGAACATTGTATTGTCACCTAATTAAAGACTAATTAATTGGATTTGATTGGTTGTATAACATGCCTTGAATGAATGAATGAATGTGGATGTGTTGTATGAATAGTGTATATCGGATGGATATTAGAAGGGAAGGGTAATTTTAGAAATTATTGTAAATTTGGAATTTATAAATTGGACCTGCGTGTCCAGCCTTATCTCTTTATCTCTTTGTATTCTCTTCTCACCTAATTCCCCTCAATGTAAATGAGGTTTCTCTTATTGTATTATGTAATTGGGTAGAAGTAGAATAGTGCTAGCGGGGAGAGGAAAGGGAGTGATTTGTTCTAGGAACAAGTTGTTTATATATCCATCCGCATATCACTATTACTTTACTTTACGCGCTTTATGATGTTTTAGAAGCATGCTTAAGGGTGTATGATGATGAGACCTAACAAAGATAAATTAATTGGTTGCCAATTACGCGAAAAATCCCTCAAACAATATTAAGCGATTTTCCTTCCGTTGAATGATTCTTTCTCAAGATCCGAAATTGGCATTGGTTTGTTGGCCAAAGTCAAGACCTTTGTCAATTGAGGATGTGTTTGAATCATGAGAGTTTTGTTCACATCGGTGTCCTGTCCAAGTTGTGATTTGTTGGCCAAAGTCAAGATCACTTCTTGTCCATCGACATTGATTACGAAACTTTCCTTGTCAATGGGTCCCGCTTAACTGGAATCATTAGGTTTGTTGTGCCAAAGCCAAGGCTTAGTTGATTCAGAGGAAATGGTTAGGAAAATGTATTGGATACATTGACGTATGTATTAGATATATATGTTTCGGACTTGGATGTCCACCTACCGGATCTAGGAATTGGATGGGATCCAATTGATCTTCGAGATCTACCTAGTTAAATATCATACAACTTGTTGGCCAAAGTCAAGGTTGTGTGTTATTTAACGGGATCCTAGCCCACTAGGAAATTGGATTTCCCGAGTACTCAACAGAGGGTTAGAGACTTGTAGAAAATAGTGGGAGGCTAGTATTGAGTTTGCAATTTCATTCAGATACTTAGCTTTACGCGCTTACAAAATTTATTTCGTCAATTTTTTAACATTAGTTGGACTAATAAAATGTTATTTTTCTTGTAACAGTTTGACTGTACCCATTTTATCGTTAACTAGATAGTTGGACTATCGTAGTTAAGATGGCTAGCAAGGTAAATGTCCGTGACATCATCATGGGTGACAATGTCTTTAAGGGGACAAACTTGCTGATTGGGAAATGAACCTAAGGATAGTCCTTGGGGCAGAGAGGATACTGTATACGATTCAGAGACCTCTCGGGCCTAAGCCCACTGAGCCACTTGAGCTGGAGTTATGGAAAACTCACAGTGATGATTGTGACACGGCTCAGTCGATCATGCTTGCTTCAATGACTCAACACTTTCGTCGCCAAAATAGGGACTTGGATCCTTATAATATGATGGCAAGATTGCAAGATCTTCACCGCACTAATAAGCGGATGGCGAGGTACGAGTTGGTGAAGAGAATCTTTCGCACCCGTATGACTGATGGTAGTTCTGTTGAGGTCCATGGGACTCAAATGATAGCCGATATTGATGAACTGGCTAATATGGGTATAGTCTTGGAGTCTGAGCTGGCTATAGATGTACTTCTACAGTCACTACCCGATACTTGGAAACAGATTGTCATCAACTACAAACTGATGAATTCGGATGACACTCTTGGAGAGTTGTTGTCAATTCTCAAGGAGTCAGAGAAAGAACTTCTGAAAGGCAACAAGCGCGAGGCGCACTTTGCAACAACATCTCAAACGCCGAAAGCTGGGCTCAAGGCAACTGGGGGTGTTAAGAAGAAAAGCATAAGAACAAAGGCAAGGCCAAGTCAACAAAGGCTTCTGGGAAGCCAAGGGACAAGTCTCAAGATGTTTGCCTGAAATGCGGCAAAGAGGTCACTGGAAGCGTGACTGCCGCATGAACAAGGGACATAAGGAGGACATACAGGCGGGCAAGGCTCCGGCCTCAGGTATGTTTGTTATTGAGATAAATATGACTACTTCCAGTCTTAATAAAAATTGGATTTTTGATTCTGGCTGTGGTTCTCATATTTGTACTGATGTGCAGGATCTGCATGATAGCAGGAGACTGGCTTCGGGGGAGGTAGATCTACGAGTTGGAAATGGAACTTCTGTTGCTGTTTTGGCCGTAGGCACTTTTGTTTTGGAACTGCCCTCGGGGCATGTACTTAAACTAAATGACTGTTATTTTGTTCCTAGTTTAACTAGGAATATTATTTCTGTATCTTTGTTAACCCAAACAGGGTACACTTTTGTATTTAAAAACACCAGGTGTTATTTATATATGAATGATGCAGAAATTTGCAGTGCTGATGCAAATAATGGTCTTTATATTTTGAATATAAATGAATCTCCAAAATGTAAAATAACAAACAAAAGGCTCAAAATGAGTAATCCAAAAGAAGAAACTTATTTGTGGCATTGTCGTCTGGGACACATCAACAAGACTCGCATATCCACACTTTCGAAGAGTGGGTACTTGGACGGATTTGATCCAAATTCATATGACGTCTGCGAATCTTGTTTATTAGGCAAAATGCCTAAATCACCTTTTAGTGGTAAAGGTGAACGCGCCACTGAACTGTTAGCCCTCGTTCATAGTGACGTTTGTGGGCCCATGTCTAGCCAGGCTAGAGGTGGATATCGATACTTCGTAACCTTTACGGATGATGCATCACGTTATGGTTATGTGTATCTAATGATGCACAAGTCGGAAACTTTTGAGAAATTCAAAGAGTTTCGACACGAAGTTGAAAAACAAACAGGCAAGAGTATTAAAACATTACGGTCGGACCGTGGTGGCGAATACTTAAGTAATGAGTTTCAAGATTACTTGAAAGAATATGGTATTCTTTCACAATGGACTCCTCCTGGAACACCACAATTAAATGGTGTGTCTGAACGGAGAAACCGTACCTTGCTTGACATGGTAAGGTCGATGATGAGTCGCACTGAGCTGCCTATATCCTTCTGGGGACATGCATTAGAAAGTGCAATTCTTATTTTGAATAGGGTTCCGTCAAAGTCTGTTGAACAGACTCCGTATGAGATATGGACAGGAAAGAAACCAGGTTTCTCATTCCTGAAGATTTGGGGTTGCTGGGCATACGTCAAACGTTTGGAAGGTACCAAACTTGAACCCAAATCAGATAAATGCCTATTTGTTGGATATCCTAAGGAAACCAAAGGATATTACTTCTATAACCCAAAAGAGAACAAAGTATTTGTTGCTCTACATGCGGTTTTCCTTGAGAAGGAATTCCTAAATGCAGTGTTTAGTGGGAGGAAAGTAGAACTCGATGAAAGTCGTAGTGATACTGTTCCTGGCAATGAATCAAGAACGGAACATGAACAGTCCATCCAGGATGAGACTGAACCACAATCTTCAGTTACACAAGGACTACGTAGGTCGGAGAGAGTCAGGGTAATACCTGAGAGGTATGGATTCCTGATCTCACCTCATGTAGATATTAATCTTATTGAGGATACTGAACCGGCTACGTATGAGGAAGCGATACAGGGTATCGAATCCACTTTATGGCAAGAAGCCATGAAGGCCGAAATGGATTCCATGTATACCAACCAAGTTTGGACACTGGTTGATGCACCAGAAGGCGTAAAGCCTATTGGATGCAAATGGGTCTTCAAGAAGAAGACAGACATGGATGGCAACGTACAAACGTACAAAGCTAGGCTCGTAGCGAAGGGGTATCGTCAACAACTTGGAGTTGATTATGACGAAACTTTCTCACCCGTTGCCATGATTAAATCCATTCGGATAATGCTTGCAATAGCTGCATATTACGATTACGAAATATGGCAGATGGACGTTAAAACCGCTTTCCTTAACGGAAACCTGTTGGAGGATGTTTATATGCAACAACCTGACGGTTTTATCGCACCAAGACTTGCAAACAAGGTTTGTAAGTTAAATCGGTCCATTTATGGACTGAAGCAAGCATCGAGGTCATGGAACCAACGTTTTGATGAGGTCATAAAAGAATATGATTTCATTCAAAACGTAGATGATCCTTGTGTATATAAGAAGGTTAGTGGGAGTGCACTGACTTTTATTGTCCTTTATGTCGACGATGTATTGCTTATAGGCAATGACATTCCCATGTTAACGTCGGTGAAAGCTTGGCTTTCATTGAAATTCTCCATGAAAGATCTGGGAGAAGCAGCTTTTATTCTAGGAATAAAGATCTACCGGGATAGATCTAGAAAGCTACTTGGACTCTCCCAGAGTACATATATTGATAAAGTGTTGAAGAGATTCAACATGGATCAGTCCAAGAAGGGACTGTTGCCAACATCACATGGCGTCTTTCTATCTAGGGACATGTGTCCTAAAACACAAGATGAGAGAGACAACATGAGTCGGACTCCGTTCGCCTCGGCAGTCGGATCGATCATGTATGCCATGATATGTACACGACCTGATGTGTCCTATGCTTTGAGCATGTGCAGTCGATATCAGGCCGATCCAGGACAGGATCACTGGATGGCGGTTAAGAATATCCTTAGGTATCTTAAAAGAACTAAGGATGTTTTCTTAATCTATGGAGATGGAGAACTTGAGGTATCTGGGTATACCGATGCAAGTTTCCAAACCGACAGAGACGACTTCAAGTCGCAAACCGGGTACATATTTTGCTTGAATAACGGAGCAGTGAGCTGGAAATCTTCCAAGCAAGATACTGTTGCCGATTCAGCAACTGAAGCGGAGTACATTGCAGCAGCTGAAGCAGCAAAAGAGGCAGTTTGGATCCGAAAATTCCTAATTGGATTAGGAGTAGTTCCGTTAGCAGCTGAGCCCGTTCCATTGTATTGTGACAATAGCGGGGCTATAGCACAGGCTAAGGAACCAAGGTCTCATCAACGATCCAAACATGTTCTTCGACGATTCCATCTGATTCGAGAGATCATACATCGTGGCGATGTGAAGATCGAGAAGATCGCATCAGAGGATAATATTGCAGATCCGCTGACGAAGGCTATTCCTCGGGAAAAGTTTGAGCGACATGTACATAGTTCAGGTATTAGATGCTTGAGTGACTGGCTATAGGCCAAGTGGGAGATTGTTAGACAGTAATGACCCATAGCGTCACTATTTTGTAAATGATATTGTATTATTGTACAAAATTAACTATGTAGTAATGAAATTGCCTTTTACCGTTTTGTAATTTATTTACTTTGATATATAAATGGTAAAAGTCCCTATGATTAGTTCCGGATTGTGATGATATGAGACAGTATCAATCCATAAAGGTTTAATCATTAAATATCCCTAGTCGTAGTATTATCGAGATTGGACATCGATAATGCGGAATAGACTAGTACTGCACTTGTGCATGTTGTGAGGGCACAACGGCATAGTTCTCATATATTTAAGTATTGGATACTTATGCAAGTGCGGTAGGAGGTTGTGTTTTACCGATGGTACGGAAAACAGCTTCGCTCTGGATAGACCCCGCGGAGTCCCATTGGTAGTATGTCTGCGTGTCTATGGGAGTCCGCTTCAGGGTAGGTGCATATGATCTTAACCTGAGATTTGCATCGCTAGTACTTACGACAATCGGTAAAATTTAGGTTTGGTGGTCCAGGGCTTTAACGAGTTCTGTGTATACCTCTTCTGGGTTTATCGAGAATCGTAGTGTACTGGTGTGATGTCAAGATGGAAGTATCACTTCAGACATATGGAGATGATGATCGCGAGGGATACAGAACTAGTACTCTATAATGGTTGCAACCATCGGGATAATATGACTAGGTCAGGATTATCCGATTCAAAGAGACTGGTTGCTTGATGTCCGATATGTGTATCGTACGGGGCAGACACATATCCAGCCCCAGGCCTTACATGTGATCATCCGATACTGGTTCGATATACACTATACTACGGTATACTACGCCTGTTATAGATCTAATATTCCAGTAAGAATATTTCTAGAGAATTGGGTAGGCATGGCGTTTTGCTAGAAGCTAACCTTGTCTTGTAAATCGGTAAAAACGTAGTACTTGGTACGTACGTGTTCGAATAGTTCGACAACCGGATTTACTGCCAACATATCTAGAGGTCTCTTGGGTCGCTTCCCGAAGATTCACCAATGACGTATGATTCAAACTCGATTAATCTTGGATTAATTACGGAGAGACTTTATCTTGGATAAAGTACTATATAAAGAGAGAGAACGATTAATTTAGAATTAATCGTAAAATTATTATATTCGATATAATAATCGGAATTCGATTTCGACGCGAAATTGAAATTAGATTTTAATTCGGGCAAACGAGTTAATTTAGAATTAATTCGTTAGCGACGTAAATAATAATTTCGCTAGGCGCAATTATTTATTTAAATTCGATTTAATTAACGTCGCGACGTAAGCTCGGTATTTCGGAAATATCGAACCCGAACGCGTGAGTGCACGTGGGCCCACTTTCATTTGGAAACGTGTGGGGCCCACATGACACTTGTCATTATTTGCATTTTTAATCAAGATGTATTGCATGAAGATAGTGTACAAAGCACTCAAGGGTATTGCATGGAAATTGAGTGTTAGACACTCTAAGTCTTTGCATGGTTTGTGTGTCATAAGTATATTATTATTTAATATAATTATGACATAAATATAAATTGATTTTTGAGACAAAAATCAATCCTCCTCTCCCTCTCTAATTACCGAAACAGTGAGCTCTCAAAGCTCTCTCCAATTCTTCATTTGTTTTGTGGCAAGACAAGAAGAAAGTGTGCTTGTTTGGAACTCTAACACACAACTTTGGCTAGCAACATCAAGGGATCATACAAGGTGTTATGGGAAACTCATCTTAGAGCTTGGAAGGATCAAACTTTGCTTGGAGCTTTCTTTTCATCTTGGCCGAATCCTCCACTGCACAAAGGAGCAACATTTGTTTCATCCATTGCATCCACATTCCGTTTTTGTGAGTATTGTTTCCGCCATTACTTCAATGTAGTTCATTCTTATATATTTTGCTTGTTTTTGATCTTGGGACATGGTTATTAGATTTCCACACATCCTGACGTACTTGTGGTACAATATGGGTATGGTGGGAAACAAAGAAAAGTCTCTAAATAGAAAATATTAAAACCACCTTATAACCGTAAGCGTGAAGGCTGCCCATAGGCGAGTATTTAAGGGACCCCCATGAGGAGAAAATGCTCCTTAAAGGGTATGTGTTGGAAAATAAAAAAGAATACGAAAAAATAGACGAAAGAAAAGAAAAAGAAAATCATATCACATTGAGTACGGAGAAGTAATTGCAGAGCATGGTCAAGACATCTAGGTTGGTTTGTTGACTATGGATCCCATCCTTTTGAAGAAAATCATCGAGTTGGCTTACTAAGGATCAAGCATAAAGAACCTTTGCACACACACACACTTTGAAGTCTGGTCAGATCAGTTATTCAATGGTCGGATTTGAGCTGCATCAAGTACTTTGAAGGCTCTCTGGTTTCGACACTGAGCATCATTTGAGGGCAATAATATGTACAACTATTAGGACTATCTCGTAAAAGAGAGTAATTGTATGACAGTACGGAACAACCGCATCAAATGATCTACTTTGGCCAAGTACAGTACAAGCAACGAAGAACAAAAAAGATAAACCAGTCTGGGGGCGACCAGTCTACCACCCTCGCGAATAAGGGACACAATGAGATCTTGAGTCATGGGATCAAAAACTGAGCAATCACCAGAAGAGAACTGGCAAAAGGAAATTATAAGCATGCCCAGGGGGCGACCAAAGACATTTGTAGGCAAATGGCACCAAAAGGCACCAACAAGGCCTAACCATCGGAATAGGAAATACATCCGTGCATACATGCAACACGTCACATGCACACAATCTTTGTCTTGTTTTTGTACACAGGTTTTGAAGAAAAGCGGCAAAAACAAACTCAAATCGGGAACAGAGCCCAGGGAATGAGCCCACAATCAACACAGTTCGGGAACAAAGCCCAGGGAATAAAGCCCACAATCAACAGTTCGGGAACAAAGCCCACAATCAATTCAATTCGGAATAAAACCCCACAATCAACACAGTTCAGTCAGGAACAAAGCCCAGGGAATAAAGCCCACATAACACACCTACTTTCATCTCAATTCGGTAATAAAGCCCATATCAACACAGTTTTGGGAACAAGCCCAGGGAAAAAAGCCCACAATCACACGTTCGGGAACAAAGCCCAGGGAATAAAGCCCATAATCAACACAGTTCGGGAACAAAGCCACTCTCTACACAGTTCGAAACAAAGCCCAGGGAATAAATGTAGGAAACGCTTTCCTCGTGCAGCGGAAATGATAGACACACGGATCGATCCCCTTGAAATTTTTATTATGCATTGCCCTTCCTTTAGCCGAATGTAACCAGTGGGTATACTGAAATCTTGATTCTGTTTCAGACAAGATTTCAGCCCCGGATACCCCCAAAACAGTCCCCGAACAGTCCCCGAACTGCAGTGAATTATTGAACTATTTTGCACCCATTACACAACCGAACTGCACACAAACCAGTCCACTATTAGCGTGAACTGCTAGAATATTTAAGGTCTGATTTTATCACGCAAAAACAGTCCCAACTCAGCCCCAAAATATCCCCAAAGTGTTTCCCAAAATCCTCAATTAAAAACGAAACAAAACTAGCCCCAAATCAAGATTCAAAGGTGCGGCAATGAGGTGAAACTAAACCTCACTGCCGTGACTTTGATAAATAGAGGAAGAGGATGAGTTGTTCGTCACCACAAAGTCTTCCTTGTTATGTCTCGTTACTAATGGAGAGTAGTGTGGGCTACACTCACAAATCAAATCCCTAAAATAATTTTAAAGATTCAATCACACGTAGTATTTTATTATTCTTCTTATGTTCTTCAATGGAGTTTCTCAAATTTTGAGAGAATGGTAGAGAAGAAGAAGAAGGTGGCTAGGGTTCAAGAATGAGAGATCTCACAAAGAAAAATTATATTTTTCTTTTATACTTAGGGTAATTTGTTTCCTAAAACAAATCAACCACTCTCCTCCCTAATAAGTAAGAATCGGCCAAGCTAGGGTTTATTTCAATTTTTGTAACATCAAATATTCAATTACCATTATTGAAAGGATGTTACAAAATTAAATAATCAATTAACAAATTTGAAAATCATAATTTCCAAATTAATCCAAGGATTTTATTTTTTCCAAAATAAATAAATCCATTCCCTTTATGCTTGAGGAATTCGTCCACTACTAGGAATGATAGATAAATTTTGTAGCATTAGGTATTCAATTCCATAATTGAAATATATGTTACAAAATTAAAGAGTTACTACCTTTTAAAAAGATGTAACTTCCAAATTTAATTCAAAGGTTTCCAAAACCCAAATTTGGAATTCCAATATTAGCCTTCATTAAATTATATCATATATAATTTAATTACTAGCAATAAATAATTATCATATAATCATTTATTATATAAATCATATATTAACTTTTAATATATAGTTGTAACTGTGATAAATAATATTATTAATCATATTAATAATATTTTACCTTTGTCACGGGGACCAAATGGACCAACAGTTCCGAGCTCCAATAATCTCGAAATATTAATTAAGCTCTTAGTTAAATATTCCGAATTATTAACTCCGGGTTATTCCACTAAAAACCCGAAGTTGAACTCTTGTTGCCTCAGATGATATATTAAGCCGAACTAAGTTGTTGTCCATCGATATAGTCATTACATACGAATTGACCCTTCACGAGTATCTCGTAATTAGAGCCGGGTCATAATGTCCGTTATACCCCTCTAATTATTTTTACCTTAAGTACCATTGATTCTCTAATGAACGATTTATTCATAATTATTATGAATTTTAATCTTTCTATTCGTAATAGAGAGACTTGAGCGCTCAAATCGTTCAAGTACCAAATCAACCCTTAATAAAGATACTCATCTACTTCTCGCAAGAAGGAGTGAACTCAATGTCTATGCAAAACGTTCCCAACTATAAAACAAACTGTGTCCCCAAAGTACGTAGCTATTGGTCGGGACTGCTACACCAACCTCACCTTTGTAAATTAAAGGACATAGCCTGCCAAGCAGGAGTTCGTAGTACACTCAGGATAAAGATCAATCTATATATGACCATCTAGTAGATCTAAATGTCTTTCTTAGTTTAATGGATATTATAAGAATGTCATTTCCATCTGGGTTCAGTCCTATATGATCACATCATACAAGGTGCCTCCATTCTCATGTCTCTACATGGACGATCCGGATCAAGATCACCATACAAATATAGAATGAACCACAACTATAGATAAACCACAAACAAAGTACCCACTTTGTTTGCTCTTTATGGACTATTTAAGATTACTAACTTCATATTTAAATCCTCTTGTGTATGACACTCATACACTAAGTCTGAAGGTACATAAGCAATCTAGGGTATTTAAGATGATATATAACATGCGAAAATTAAACAAACAATTTGATAAATGAATAATGCATTGTTTTATTTCAAAGAATATAAAACCGTTTACATCACATCTAGCTCTAGGGCATACATTCCAACAATCTCCCACTTGCACTAGAGAAAATGGGACATGTCACGTAATCCTAGACCATCTAGGTGACCTCCAAAACTTTAGCCGGTAAGGTCTTGTAAACGGATAAGCTAGGTTCTCTACGGATGCAATCTTTGTGACGGTAACGTCTCCTCTATGCACTATCTCACTGATGAGATGATATTTCCTCTCTATATGCTTTCCCCTCTTGTGGCTTCTTGGTTCTTTGGAGTTTGCCACCGCACCACTATTATCGCAATAGAGTGTGAGTGGTTTATCCATATCTGGAACAACTTCCAGATCTCCCAAGAATTTACGGAGCCAGACTGCTTCCTTAGCTACTTCACAAGCTGCTACATATTCAGCCTCCATGGTGGAGTCAGCAATACAAGATTTCTTTATGCTCCGCCATACTATAGCCCCACCACCTAGGGTGAACACTGATCCAGATGTAGATTTCCTAGAATCTACATCTGTCTGAAAGTCAGAGTCTGTATATCCCCTTAGGATCATATCCTCATCGGAATATACAAGCATATAATTTCTCGTTCTCTTAAGATGCTTGAGAACGTGTTTCACAGCCACCTAGTGATCCAATCCTGGGTTTGATTGAAACCTAATGACTACTCCCACTGCAAAACAGATGTCCAGTCTCGTGCATAACATAGCATACATGAGACTACCAACTGCTAAGGCGTATGGGATATGTCTCATTTCCTCAACATCTTGAGGTGTCTTAGGACACTGTTCCTTTGACAAATGAATTCCATGTCGATAAGGCATATTGCTTTTCTTGGAATTCTGCATCCCAAATCGGACAAGGATCTTGTCGATATAGGATGCCTGAGATATAGCTAACAGTCGTTTCTTGCGATCCCGAAGTATCTGAATCCCAAGAACATAACTGGCCTCTCCCAAATCTTTCATTTGGAATTGGTTAGCTAGCCAGGTTTTCACGTATGATAATATCTTTACATCATTCCCAATGAGTAAAATATCATCGACGTATAAAACAAGAAAAACCACCTTCCCGTCAATAACGCGCTTGTATACACAAGGCTCATCAACATTCTGCTCAAAATCATAAGACTTAATCGTTATATCAAATCTTATATTCCAAGATCGAGATGTCTGCTTGAGTCCATAAATGGACCTTTACAGCTTGCAAACCTTTTGCTCTTGACCTTGGGCGATGAACCCCTCTGGTTGTATCATATAGATACTTTCATCAAGATTGCCATTCAAGAATGCAGTCTTGACATCCATTTGCCAAATTTCATAGTCATAATATGCGGCAATGGATAGAAGAGTGCGGATGGATTTAAGCACGGCTACTGGCGAGAAAGTTTCCTCATAGTCAACTCCATCTTTCTGGGTATAACCATTGGCCACTAGTCTAGCCTTGAGGTCTGTACCTTCCCATATGATCCCCTATTCCTTTTGTAGATCCACTTGCAACCTATGGGTTTCACCCCCATCAGGTTGGTCTATAAGTTCCCAGACCGAGTTGGAGTGCATAGACTCCATCTCTAGGTTCATGGCTTTGAGCCATTCCTCTTTGTCAGAATCATCCATTGCACTACTATAGGTCAATGGATCATCTATGCCATCGCTGGATGCGACAACTTGTGCCTCTCCAACCCCTAAGTAGCGATCAGGTTGTTGTACAACCCTCCCAGCGCCTGGGCGGTAGATCATTCTGACGAGCTTGCATCTGACTATCAGATGTCGAAGGTGATATGTATTCGTCAACTTTCACTGATGAAGGCATGCTGGTCGAACCAGCAAGTAACTCCTCCAGCAACACTTCACTTCAAGGTTTGAACTCCCTCATATAGTCCTCCTCTAGAAACGTAGCATTTGTCGATACAAATACTTTGTTATCATCAGGACTGTAGAAGAATCCACCCCTAGTCTCCTTAGGATAGCCTACAAATAGGCACACCTGAGAACGTGGCTCCAACTTTGTAGTCTTATTCTTCAGCACATGTACTGGACACCCCCATATGCGGAAATGTCATAAACTAATTTTACGACCATTCCACAACTCTAAGGGAGTCTTAGAAATTGACTTAGATGGAACTATATTAAGGATATGCACTGCAGTTTGTAGTGCATATCCCCAGAATGAACTAGGTAGTGAGATATATCTAAACATAGATCTCATCATCTTTAATAGGGTCCGATTTCTCCTCTCCGGAACACCATTTTGTTATGGTATTCCAGGCGCTGTGAGCTGGGATACTATCTCATGCTCAATTAAGAATTCCTTGAAATCTCTGTCGAGGTATTCTCCTCCACGATCTGATCGTAGAGTTTTGATTGTCTTACCTAATTGGTTATCAACCTCAGCACGATACTCTGTGAACTTTTCAAAGGTATATGATTTGTGATGTATTAGGTAAACATACCCATATCTAGAATAATCATCAATAAATGTGACGAAGTATTCATAACCTCCTCGGGCTTTTACATTCATCAGTCCGCGAACGTCAAAATGTATTAGCTCAAGTGGTTGACTGGCTCTTATACATTTTCTAGTAAAATGTCTATTGGTCATTTTTCCTTCTAAACAAGATTCGCATACTGGTAAAGTCCCGAGCTTTTACTGGTTTAAGGCTCCGTTCTTTATCAATCTGTCTATCCGGTCAAGGTTGATATGACCAAGTCTAAGATGCCATAGATATGTGTCATCGTGAGAAATCTTTTGCTATTTATTTTTAGGTTTCTCAACCTAAAATATTTCAGTATTGAGTAGTGGCTTATGTGTTAACAGTCTTAACACATACAAGTTATCTCATAGTTTCCTTAGTATTTAGGCAATCCATTTACGAAATAATAACTTTTATTATTAGATAAAATGATAACCATCATGCAATAGTTTTGCAACAGAAATCAAATTTCCATGACAAAACAGAAACAAACACCATTTTGTTTAAATTCAAATAACTTTTATTTGAAAATTGAAAACTGATAACTCTCACTGCTTTACTGAAACAACATCCTCTATCCTGACTCTTATAGTAAAGTTACCTTCAACAAGGTCTTTACGTACATCAAGTAGCTATCCTTCAGCCTTCCTAATGTTATTCTTCTTTTGAAGACTTGACAACATTTGTCTTAGCACTAGGCTTACGAGGATCTAGTAGCATGGACTCGTAATGGGTGAGCTCATTAAGCAGTTGGGTCAAAGTAAAAGTCAACTTGTTCATAACATAGTTGCTCTTAAACTGCAGGAAACTCTTCGGAAGAGTTTCCATAATCATGGTCACCTGGCTACGCTCGTCAACTACGAGCTCCATGAGTTTCAGCAGTGTTGAGATAGGTCATCATCTTCAAGGCATGCTCTCGGAATGATGTCTCATCCTTCATCCTAGCAGTCATCGCTGCTGAGACCATGGCTCAAGGCATTGACGCTCCGAAGGCTGCCCAAACATGCCCTGCAATGACTCCATCATCAGAGATGTTATAGCCATTGGTTCATGCTCTATAGCACGAACCTCAGACATCCCTGCTAGCAAGTAGCAGCGGGCTTTCTCATTTGCTGCGACCCATTTCTGGTATGTATCGCGCACAGCTTGGCCAGCATTTCTGGCTGGCTCGGGAGGATTCTCCTCCGTCAGGACAAACTCTAGGTCTTCACAGACCAGGATAGCGTTCATGTTACTTTTCCACTTAACATAGTTTTTCTCCCGTTAATTTATCTTTTGTGAGTATGGAAATAATTGGAGAATTCATGGCTAGTAAATAAAATAAACATGCATTTAACATTCATTCATCGCATATTAAAATCATCAAACAATTTTGGCATAAAATTAAATATGATGCATGAACCATGAATAACGAATTAGAAACCTAAGAGAATTACTATGCCACAGAAATCTATCATCCCACAAGTAAGTGCCGCCGTAGGGTAGGTCAAGTACTCGCATGATAGATCGAGACAATCTCAGTCAATTTAAATATGCGGGAATAACTCTTTTTCCTATATTAAAAAACTACCGTTTTATTGATAAAGGAATTTTATTAAAGTTAATTATTCCTTTGTGAGTGTAACCCGCCGTTTTGGGATTCTTTGACTTAACGAGTGAAGTGCCGCCGTAGGGTAGGTCAGTTCACAAGATACATCTTGAATCCCTATCCTCTCGGAACCCAAACCTGATATTGACCCAAAATGGACACCATTCGTAGGGGGACGAAAACAAAGCCGTCTCGAGGCGCCTTTTAAATCTCACGTTTTTGGACTAACAACGGAGATCATGAGATATACTATCGTATATCCCTCTCCCACTCACTATTTTAAAATTAAGGTTTCTATCTAAAATATCTAATATTTATTTTAACTAGTGTGGATAAAGTTATGGCGGCTAAATCATAATTTTTATTTACACTAGTTTGTCATAAGTGAGCTAATCAATTTTAACATTAAAATTGTATCACTAACATTTCATTAGTCTCTACTAATAGTTTTACTCAATTAAACTAATTTAATTAGAGTGGTATTAGTGAGCTATTATATTTTAACTCTTAAAATACTAGACACTAATAAGTTTAAAAATTATGGAATTCTAAAATGTCAAAATTTTAATTAAACATTTTAATAAATCTTAGTGCGTTATAAAATCCAATGGTACGTGGAATTGTATCCCGAGTGCAGACCATATTACCGTCCATTCGGATTCGGCTATGGAATTTATATCCGGGTTTCCATCCTATATACCAATGGAATTTATTATGCACCAATTAAGCCCAATATATTAGAATTCAAATTTAAACCATAAATCCAATTAATCCAATTAATTGATTTCTATGCATATCATATTATAATTTAAACATTTTAAATTACATAAAATCATATTATTATGTGTATAATGATAATGCATCTATGACATGTTATGGCATGTAAAATGCAAGAGTGGGCACCCTAAGCTATATGACATGTTATTCAAACAATTCGAAATAAACATACATATAACATAAAAAAATATTTTGCATTGACCGAGCTCTTATTTTTCCTATACTAATCTAATTAGTACAAAAGATTTACCAAGGCATTCCTTGGTCTTCAAATCCCGCTCCAAAGTGGTGTTGGCTCCTTTTGCGACTTCGGTGCTCCAAATTACAAGATTGAAATTTTACATTGAAAAATAAAATTACAACAAATGTAAACAATGGCCTTATGGCCTTACATCCCAAAAAAAAAACCAACTACAAAAATAAGAGCCGGAAAAATTTACGACCAATGCAAAATCCATTCATCACATGAAATAACAAAAACATTCATCATATGAATATCACATGTGCCCACTCATCTAAACATGCATATAATATTTATAACTCATATAAATATATTAAAAAAATAAACATAAAATGAAAAAGAAAAGGATTAAAAACACTTTTCAACCTCGCTCTAGATGCCAATTGTAGGAAACGCTTTCCTCGCGCAGTGGAAGCGATTAGACACACGGATCGACCTTGAAATATTTTTCTACTTTGCCCTTCCTTTAGCCGAATGTAACCAGTGGGTATACTGAAATTTTGCTTCTGTTTCGGACAAGATTTCAGCCCCGGAATACCCCCGAAATAGTCCCCGAACAGCCCCCGAACTGCAGTGAATTATTGAACTGTTTTGCACCCGTTACACAACCGAACTGCACACAAACCAGTCCACTATTGGCGTGAACTACTAGAGTATTTAAGGTCTGATTTTATCACTCAAAAACAGTCCCAACTCAGCCCCAAATATCCCCAAAGTGTTTCCCAAAATCCCCAATTAAAAATGAAACAAACTAGCCCAAATCAAGAGGCAAAGGTGCGGCAATGAGGTGAAACTAAACCTCACTGCCGTGACCTTGATGAATAGAGGAAGATGATGATTGTTCGTCACCACAAAGTCTTCCGTGTTATGTCTCGTTACCAACGGAGAGTAGTGTGGGCTACACTCACAAATCAAATCCTAAACAATTTTCTAGATTTAGAGATTCAATCACACTTATATTTTATTATTCTTCTTGTTCTTCAATGGAGTTTCTCAAGTTTTGAGAGAATGATAGAGAAGAAGAAGAAGGTGGCTAGGGTTCAAGAATGAGAGATCTCCAAAGAAAAATTATAATTTTCTTTTATACTTAGGGTAATTTGTTTCCTAAAACAAATCAACCACTCCCCTCCCTAATAAGCAAGAATCGGCCAAGCTAGGGTTTATTTCAATTTTGTAACATCAAATATTCAATTACCATTATTGAAAGGATGTTACAAAATTAAATAGTCAATTAACAAATTTGAAAATCATAATTTCCAAATTAATGCCAAGGATTTTATTTGTTTCCAAAATAAATATCCATTCCCTTTATGCTTGAGAATTCGGCCACTATTAGGAATAATAGATAAATTTTGTAGCATTAGGTATTCAATTCCATAATTGAAATATATGTTACAAAATTAAAAAGTTACTACCTTTTAAAAGATGTAACTTCCAAATTAATTCAAAGGTTTCCAAAACCCAATTTGGAATTCCAATATTAGTCTTCATTAAATTATATCATATATAATTTAATTACTAGCATAAATAATTATCATATAATCATTATATAAATCATATATTGACTTTTAATATATAGTTGTAAGTGTGATAAATAATATTATTAATCATATTAATAATATTTATACCTTTGTGAGTATATAATTGGACTATCCAATTATACTAAATCCGTTATAGTAAATCGAGCTAGCACGGGGACCAAATGGACCTACGGTTCCGAGCTCCAATAATCTCGAAATATTAATTAAGCTCTTAATTAAATATTCCGAATTATTAATTCCGGGTTATTCCACTAAAAACCCGAAGTTGAACTTTGTTGCGCCGCAGATGATATATTAAGCCGAACTAAGTCGTTGTCCATCGATATAGTCATTATATACGAATTGACCATTCACGAGTATCTCGTCATTAGAGCCGGGTCATAATGTCCGTTATACCCCTCTAATTATTTTTACCTTAAGTACCATTGATTCTCTAATGAACGATTTATTCATAACTATTATGAATTATAATATATCTATTCGTAATAGAGAGACTTGAGCGCTCAAATCGTTCAAGTACCGAATCAACCCTTAAAAAAGATACTCATCTACTTCTCGCAAGAAGGAGTGAACTCCATGTCTATGCAAAACGTTCCCAGCTACAAAACAAACTGTGTACCCAAAGTACGTAGCTATTGGTCGGGACTGCTACACCAACTTCACCTTTGTAAATCAAAGGACATAGCCTGCCAAGCAGGAGTTCGTAATACACTCAGGATTAAGATCAATCTATATATGACCATCTAGTAGGTCAAAATGACTTTCTTAGTTTAACGGATATTATAAGAATGTCATTTCCATCTGGGTCCAGTCCTATATGATCGCATCATACAAGGTTCCTCCATTCTCATGTCTCTACATGGACGATCCGGATCAAGATCGCCATACAAATATAGAATGGACCGCATCTATAGATAAACCACAAACAAAGTACCCACTTTGTTTGCTCTTTATGGACTATTTAAGATTACTAACTTCATATTTAAATCCTCTTGTGTATGACACTCATACACTAAGTCTGAAGGTACATAAGTAATCTAGGGTATTTAAGATGATATATAACATGCGAAAATTAAACAAACAATTTGATAAATGAATAATGCATTGTTTATTTCAAAGAATATAAAACCGTTTACATCACATGTAGCTCTAGGGCATACATTCCAACAACAAAGCCCACAATCAGCACAGTTCGGGAATAAAGCCCACACTCAACATAGTTCGGGAACAAAGCCCACTATACACAGTTCGAGAACAAAGCCCAAGGAACAAAGCCCACAATCAACATAGTTCAGGAACAAAGCCGAGGGAATAAAGCCCACTCTCATCTCAATTCGGGAACAAAGCCCACTCTCAACACAGTTCGGGAACAAAGCCCACTCTCTACACAGTCCGGGAACAAAGCCCATAGATGGTTCGGGAACAAAGCCCATAGGTCAAAACACCTCGCCATCCATTTAATTCAGTTTGGGAACAAAGCCCAGAAATCAAAAGCAGCTCACTCGGTGGTTCGGGAACAAAGCCCAGGGGTCGAAGCACCTCACCACCAGATCAACTCAGTTTGAAGCATCTCAGAACAACCGGTAAGTTAAGTAACAACTGGCGAGCCATGTAAGTAAAAATACATGCATGACTTTGATAGGATTGTCACTGTCACACACTGCACAAGTCCCATCAAAGTGGGGGCGACTGTAGACACTGTATTTTTGCATAGAGCCGAATGGTGAGCCTCTTACGGAGGCACTACCCGATAAGTTACGGAAGTCACGGGAAACAGACGTCGGAAGGAAAAAATTTAAAAATAAATACATCAACAAATTAAACTCGCTAATTGGCCTCGGGTTCGCCCGATTAATCTATGTTTTAAAATATTAAGCCTCGGCCCAAAACCCCGCACCCATCCAAATCTCATTTCGCCCAAGCCCAATCCAAAAATAATTAAAACATTTAAAACACATGTCACAAATTAAATTAAATCCAATTAAATTAAATTAAATCCAATTAAATTAAATCAAATCCAATTAAAATCAAATCAAATCCCATTCCTAAATTAAATAAATCCCTTCCTAATTTAAATAAATCACTCACCAATTTAAAGATATTCCCCACCAAAATTACACAATATCCTTTCCTTTAATAAACTAATTAATCACCTCCCTTATTTGCATGATTTTGCTTCCTTTTGAAAACCAATGCACACAAGGAAACCCTAGTGCACAACTATAAAAAGAGGACTAAACCAAACCCTAAAGGTCTTCTCCCCCATTGGCTTTCATAATTAATAGCACCACATCTCTCTCCCCTATCTCATCAACTCTCTCTCTCTCTCCCTGTAAAAATCGTGAAGAAAGTAAACCATAACACTTAGCAACGCTCCCTTTTTTTTTTGGGACCAAAGCCATTAACAAACACAAGACACAAAGCTACACCTCACGTGCGGCCTTACACACGTCCCTTCACGATAGCCACGTGAAAACACAGCCCTAAACAAACCTAGACAAGACTGACACACCTAACACACAAATCCTTCACGTGAACCACACCCAGCCCTCTCCTTAACCACTCAACAGCCCTCGGCTCACGTTCTCCCTTCACGAAAACAAACAAACCATAACCCCTTCAATAAAAACAACAACAACACCGAAGCAACCTTTCACCCAAGCAAATAAACGAACAACAAAGCAACCTCCCACATATAACCGCATGTAAGAATCCCCCACCATGCATACGTGAAGCATCAAACAGACTCGGCCATACACCCATACTTTCCACTAGCTGAACACAACAGCCCCCCCTCTCATTTGACCCCTCACACCAGTCACAAACCAACAGCCCTCTTTACCGAATACAACAAATAACACCCCAAAATAGCCCCTAAAAATTACATCAACAGTCCCAAAAACCACCCAAAATACACCCCGAAACAGTCCCTAAAATACCTCAAAATAATGACCAAAACTGAGCAATAAACTGCACCAAAAACAGTCCCTTATTTCACCAAAACAACCCAAAATAGTCCCTAAATAGCCACCCAAAATAGCAGTCCAAAACAATAAAGAAAACAGAGAAAACATCAGTGAAAACAGTGAAACAGCGAAGGAAAACCTTGAACCAGAAAACCAAAAAAGTTACGGAGCATTAACCATTCCGGCGACGACATAACGCACTCCCGATGAGCATCTTAAAAGGTAAGACCTGAGGGCCCCCTTTTTATTATTTATCTTTTTAGTTATTCTTTGTCGATCATTTGCATGCATCATTGTGTTTTATGTATGGTTTCAATTGTGTTGGGTTGATGGTTGAGTGCTATCCCTTGCGGTATATCGGATGGAAACCCAGACATAAATTCCGTAACCCAATCCGAATGGACGGTAGTGCGGTCTGTACTTGGGATACAACTCCACGTACCGCTTGAGGAACTTTCAAGCACATGTTTCATTTTGGTATTTAATTTCGTGTTTATTGTTCTGCCTTTTATTTTCTATGTATTTTTTCCTTGTTTATGCATTATTGCTTGATGCGTATGGGCTAATTACGTTGGTTTAAAGGTCCTCTATTTGAGGGAGAAAAAACCTAAAGGGATACCATTACCACGATATTTTTCCACGCTGAACGAAGTACGTTTGATTGGACGTGAGATATGTTCAATCGGGCATACGAGGTCCCATATTATTTATTTGTTTATTCATGCATTGTAATCTAGTGCGCATGGGCTAATCACGTCGGATTAAAGGTGCTCCATTTGAGGGATAAAAAGCCTAAAGGCTACCTTTGCCATGATGTTTTTCCGCGCCGGAAGAAGTACACTCGATTGAATGTGAAATATGTTCGATCGGGTAAATGAGGTCCTATATTATGTATTTGTTTTTTCACGTATGTGTTTGTGTCATTTTAGATACCACTTTGGTAATCTCGTTCGAACACGTTTCCGAACGCTGCATGAACGTATACATTCTGCCCCAGTCTGTTCGAACGTGTTTTAGGACGCTACTCGAACGTGCACGTATTCTATTTTATCATGCATCAGGTCTTACCTCGTTCGAGCGTGTTTCTGAATGCTATATGAACACGAACATTCTGTCTCATTTGCGTTTGAACACGTTCCAAAACACTACTCGAACGCACATGCATTTTATTGTATCATGCATTGGATTTTATCTCGTTCGAATGTGTTTACGAACGCTATACGAATGCGGGCATTCTATTTACCGTTCGAACGCGTTATCAAACGCTCCACCAACGCGCATACAGTGAATAGATTTTTGTTCATCACATTTCATGCATGTTTGCTTCTTTGGTAATCAATTGAGATTGCCTCAATCTATCATGCAAATACTTGACCTACCCTATGACAACGCTTATTTGTGGGATGATAGATTTCTGTGGAATAGTAATTCTTTTCGGTTTCTAATTCATTATGATGATTTTAATATGCGATGAATGGATGTTGAATGTATGTTTGTTTATTTATTTTAGCCATGGTATCTCCAATAATTATAATTCTCTCACAAGATAAATTAACCAGGGAAAATTATGTAAAATGAAAAAGTAACATGAACGTTGTATTGGTGTATGAAGACCTTAAATTTGTCCTAACAGAGGAATGTCATCCTGAGCCAACCCCAAATACTGGCAAAGTTGTACGCGATGCCTATAATAATTGGGTTTCGACCGATGAGAAAACCCGCTGCTATTTGATGGGAGTGATGTCTGAGGTTCTAGCTACAAAGTATGAGCCTATGGCTAAAACATCTTTAATAATGCAGTCATTATAAGACATGTTTGGGCATCCTTGAGAGTGGCAACAACATGAGGCTATTGTCTCATTGTTAATCGCTAGGATGAAGAAAGGAACATCAGTCTGAGAGCATATCTTAAGGATATAACCCATGTTGCTCGTATTAATGAGCAAAGTCAAGTGACTATGATCATGGAAACACTTCCAAAGAGTTTCCTACAGTTTAAAAGTAATTATTCAATGAATAAGTTGTCTTCTACTTTTTATAAACTGCTAAATGAGCTCATCAATTACGAGTCCATGCCAGAACCTCGTAAACCCAGTGCAGAGGCAAATGTTGTTGAATCTTCTAAATCTTCAAAGAACAAGAAAAAAATGCAATGGGAAGGCAAAGGCAAAGCCTATGAAAAAAAAGAATAAAAAAGGCTCTAAAGGTACCAAGCCCCAAAGAAAATGTTTCCATTACAAAAAGGATTGGCATTGGAAGAGGAACTGTCATAAATACATTGATGAGCTACAAGAGAAAAAGGCTACATGTAAATATGATTTACTTGTTATCAAATCTCTATTAATGGAAGATGATAAATACGCATGGATTGTTGATTCTGGAGCCACTAACCATGTTTTGTTCTTCTTTGCAGCTACTTGATTCATGGAAGGACCTTGTTAAGGTGACTATACCATGAAAGTCAAGACAGAGGATGTTTTTTCAGTAAGAGCATGGGAGTTTCAAATTTTAAACTTTAATAATTATTATTTATGTTTAAACAATGTACTTTTTATTCATGGTTTTCGCAGGAATTTGATTTCTATATCTAAACTCAACGGTTGGTAGTCTTATGCATACTACATTATGCACGTGATCAGATATCTACTTTATAGTGTGTAGGCACTGCATTTTGCATGAGCCCAATGATGAGCCTCATATGGAGGCACTACCTGAAAAGTTGCGAAAGTTGCGAAAAATGAATGCCGGAAGGAAAGAAAACCTCCAAAATTAGCACCTCATTGGATTCGGACTCACTAGCCAGCCTCAGACTCACTCAGTCAGCTGCTGCTTCAAACCTTAGCTTTGGACCTCCCATGCAGCCCATCCACGTGGCCCATGACCCACCATGCACGCTCAAAGCCAATGAAATCCATGCAATCCCCCTCATCAACACTTTCCAATTTAACAAGATTTGAAATCCCCTTCTTGCCAAACTTACAAAGATTTTGGCATCCCATCCTTACCAATTTAATAAGATTTGAGATCTCCTCATCACCAAAATTTGAGATTTTATTCCAAAATAATTTGTGAATATATTCCCAAATCAACATGATTTGTTTCCCTATTTGGAGATCCATTCAAATCATTATAAAAAATGGACCAAATCATCATCAAAGGAGACTCTGGACGGAAACTCTAGGAAAAAAAACATCAGCGAAACACAAACAAAAAACTTAGACCAATCACAAAAAAAAACAGAAGAAACAACCAATCATCGAAAAAACTAGAAGAAACAACCAATCACTGAAAAGACCAGAAGAAACAACCAAAACAGCAAGAAGAAGAAACAACCAAAAAAATAACCAGGAAAAAAAAAACCAAAGACCGAAAAAACCAACCAGAGAAAAAACAACCAAAAACAACCAGAAAAACAACCAAAACCGAAAAACAACCAGAGAAAAAAAAACCAAAAATAACGAAAAAATAACCAGAGAAACAGTGAAGCAGAAACCGAAACAACAAACCAGAAAACAGCCATCTAGCGACCCAAAAAATAACCAACCAGCTGAAGAAACAACCAGAACCAGCGACATCAGCGCAAACCAGAACCAGAAACCAAGAAAACAATGAGCATAAACCATGAAACAGTGAGCGGAATAGCGAAACAACAAGCAAAAAAGAGAACCAGCGATCCTTTCGGCGATGGCCTAACACACTTCCGAGAAAGGAACTTAAAAGGTAAGACCTGAGGGCACCCTAACAACATTTATTTTTATAGTTCCGGATGCTGCATGCCTGGCTGGACGTGAAATATGTCTAGCTGGGTATGCAAAAGTCCTACATCAAAGACGGCCAAATTTCTGGTCACATTTTTTTCTTCCTTTGGCATTTCGTTATTTATTCTTTTTTTTTATCTATTTATTTCACTTTATTGTTGATTTATTATTCCGCCTTTATTTTTGTTTATTTTTATTCATGTTGATCATACGTATATGCATTGTCATATGTTTTAATGTCTATTTTTTGTCCGTTTACATTGCATTGATGATTATATATGTTATTATCCCTTGCGGTATATCAGATGGAAACCCAGACGTAAATTCCGTAGCCGAATCTGAATGGACGGTAGTGTGGTTTGTACTTGGGATACAACTCCATGTACCACTCGGGAAATACTCATATATGCGTGATTAACCCCTCTTTTTGTTTGCTATTTATTTATTGACGTTTTTCCTGCTTTTGAATTGTTTATTACAATTTTCATTATCGCATCTCGTATTTCTTAATTTAATATGCTTTGGAACTACGTTATTATGATTATTATTCTGTTTGGGTATGTTATTACATTTTTTATTCGCTTTTGTGCATGAATTGCATTAAGATTTGGCTATACTATTGTGTGAAACCGTCCATTATACTGGCATAAGTAAGGGGACATTTCGAACCCAACGGTTTGAGGTCTTCCCTTGCGATGGGTGATTGCGGCCTTAAATCTTTCCTAGTTCACACTGGGTGGCGACTCTTTTATTCTCTGGTTTAGTCCCTTGTGGGCTAATCCGTATTCTCTATGGGCTGCGAGCCCAACAGTGTCGTGGTCGCCGAGCATCATAGGAATAGTGGTAAACCCTGCTTCACTCCTATAGATGGCGACTCGACCGGGGAAAGAGAAACGGCACCGAAACAATGCCTTGTAGTGTCTGTGGCTTTGGATTTGGTTAACCAAGTCTCATATATTTTGCTTACCCTTCTTACCCCGATGGCATCATGTATCGTGAAGTCGCTTTCATTCAAGGTGGTGGATCGTTATGTGATGATAACCATCATTCATTGGCACGTACCCTAGGGTATAAAAAGGTGTGTTCACTTGGTCGCTCGAACCCTTGAGTGGGGAGACCTAGTTGTGTGCAACCCTTCGCCAATGAGAGCCTTGTTCATACCCTTGTAAGCCCACATACGAACCATAGTTATGTGTCTTATAGAAGCTAGCCCCATGCTTGTGTTTGGGCCCATTATCACTTGGATCCATTTGGGCTTCTCGTCATAGATACGAACTTGTTGGGCCACTTAAACTGGGACGAGTTGGTATCTTATGATGATTGGGCCAAAAACTTTCAAAGTGATGATGGGCCACCTTGTGTTTGGGCCCCCTATCATTTGATGTTATTTAGCCACCTTATCGCAAAAGTGTAAACCTGTTGGGCCTTTTCAACTGGGGACAAGTTTACACCTCGCGATAATCTAATTGAACGATTTAAAATGATAACGGGCCAACATGTATGAAAACCCTGATGGGCTTAGAAGGTCCAAACATGATCCGAATATGCCAGATGCATGAGTTTGATATCCGCACTCGCTTTCATCCAGGAAGGGTACGCATTGTTATGGCATATTTGTATACTTTTGGATATATCCAAGTCCATCCCCACCATGAACATGATTACCGAGGGCCCAATTCGTCGTTTCTAGACAATGGCACGATTCCTATAATAGGCTTAGTCAAGCTTGTAAATGGGCAGTCTTTGTCTTTTACTGATGAAGAGGGACTGAGGTAGCCAAGGTTCACCCTTGTAGCGTAGGAGATAACGATTTTATGTCCCCCACATTGGTGCATAAAATGAGTCATACCTAGGGCAGAAATGGACTTACCACGAGTGTGGGAGGAATAAGGTCGGAAGGGTATATGTTGTTTTGATAACCACATGCATCTCATGCATCGCATGCATACACGCATCATGCTGACCCCTTGTCTTCAAAGCGATCATAGATATCTGTTGGGTTAGAGAAGAAAGGAGACTTGTCAAGAAGAGGTTAGCAAGCATGAATGCGTCAGACAGTGAAGGTTCCCGCATGGATCAATTGGAGACCAACATCACCAAAATTACCGAGCAACTACAAGCCTTGACCGACGCTGTGGCCAATCTGATAGTACCCCGCACACTGGGAATAGAAAACAACGAGGATGGAAGGCGTGAGGAGCCCCCGAATAGGGTGAGTGAAGAAATCCATATTTTTGATGATGACATGATTGAGTATGCTGGGGGAAGGATAGCCGGGCCTCAAACAGAGTTACATAAACTCAGAGAACAAGAAGAGTCAGTTACCTGCAAGATGAAGGAAAAACATGAAGATCTATTAGAATATGATGCGATGACTTTCGAAGAACATCTGGCTCCCCGTTTAAGATGTCTGAAATGGCCAAGTTCAACGAAAACAGGGATCCTAAGGTCCATCTCTGACAATATATTTCAGTCATGAGTTCAGTGGGTTTGTCGAAGTGCCAGATGTAGAAGATGTTTGTGATGTCACTGGAAGGGGCGCCCGTAGTATGGTATCATGGCCTGGAGAGAAAGGTCATGGATGACTGGAGGGCATTAGTAGAGGCGTTTCTGAACCAATATGTCATGGACATGGAGATAGACTTGTCATTACATGATCTAGAAAACACCAAATATAAGCTAGAAGAGACCTTTAGTGATTATGTGGATCGCTAGAGAATCCATTTCTTGAAGATACAGACACGGCCCTCGGGAGAAGGACTAGATTAAGATGATCATTAAGGGCACCAAACCCTCCATTAATAACAAGCTGAGAAGGATGACCTCCATGATTAGCTACTTTCGACAGTTTAGAGAAACTGTCATGATATCGAGGAAGAAGAAGCCGAGAACATGAAGTTTTACAGCCAGAATAGAAAGACCATTGGGGGGCCTTCAGGGACCAAGCTCGCTCCTGCTGTGGTCGCCGCCATCAGAAACAGGCGGTTCTCCAATTTTGGTAGACCTTTTTCAAAGGTGTTTGAAAAGATGAAGAAACAAGGACTCCTAGAACCCTTAGAACCTAGACCACTTCCAAAACCTGTGCCACGCCACCTCGACCTAAACCTATACTGTCACTACCATCAATAAAAAGGCCAAAAAACTGACAACTGCGCTCGCCTTAGGCATGAGATCCAAGACTTCATTGACACCCATAAGATACCCGACCCGGAAAAAGAACAACCCAACACAGACGGAAACCCACTACCCGACCACCACTCCATTCCACCACCCACCTACATGATCAACTCTGGCCTGCCCAAATGTTTTACCTCCAAACACTCAACCACCAAGCTTCTTACATGGGGATATGGGGCGATAGCAACAGTGAAGATGAAACAGAGCATGGGAGAAATTTCGGGGAAAACTTCTCGAGCAGTGATGAAGATGAGGTAAAAGGGATGAAGCTGATGGAATACCTTGTGAAAGCCACAAGATATCAAGGAAAGCCTAAACCCGTAGAAGTCAATGGGATCATAGTACCAAGATTCGAGATCTTCAAGGATGTGGTGGGAAACAATGGCAAAAGAAGTTGCAAAAGAGGAAGATAAATGGGAAGAAGAACTACTACAGTTGGAGAATATGACGCTAGAAGAAAGCAAGGAGGCGGAAGAAGGCAAGACTGCAAATTACGAAGATGTTCATTTTCCTGACTTATTTGATTGTAGTCATGTATTTATTGATCATAAAGACATTGATTTTGCTTAATTGTTCGAGTCTTTTCCGGTTAGTCTACATCATAACATGCATGGCATAAGCATATTTGACATTCACTCAACAAAGACAAATGCATTTAATTTTGGTACATGTGAAAACCCCAAGGAAATTTCAATTGCAAGTGAGGTTACCTCTGATGAGCGGAAAGAATTGGAGAGAATATTAATAAAATATGCAAAAGTATTCGCATGGTCCTATGAAGACATGTTGGGAGTGGACATGGGTATTGCCCAGCACATGATACCAACTTATCTGAAGATGAGACTAGTAAAACAGAAGCTCCGAAGAATGAGGCCAGAATAGGTCGAAAAGGTTAGGGAAGAAGTCAAGAAGCATATAGATGTAAGGTTCTTAGAGGTGGTGAAGTACCCCGAGTGGTTAGCCAATATTGTGCCGGTACCGAAGAAGGATGGAAATGTCAGAATATGTGTGGATTATAGGGACCTCAACAAAGCTTTCCCAAAAGATAATTTTACCCTACCCCATATAGACGTGTTGGTTGATAGCGCGACTTTATCTGTTATGTGCTCATTCGCTGATGGATTCTTAGGATAGAACCAGGTCTTCATGGCCGAAGAACAAAAGCATAAGACTGACTTCGTCACTGAGTGGGGTACATATTGTTACAAGGTGATGCCATTTGGACTTAAGAATGTGGGAGCCATTTATCAACGAATGGCCACTACATTATTCAACGACTTGATGCATAAGGAGATTAAGGTATACGTGGATGACATGCTTGTTAAATCAGAGATGAGGGCCGGATATATAGAAGCATTGGATAAATTCCTTCAAAGAGTTGATAAGTACAACCTCCGACTCAACCCTAAGAAGTGTGTGTTTGGGGTAACATCCCGAAAGTTGTTAGGGCATACGGTAGGAATGGGAGGGATAGAAGTAGACCCTGAAAAGATCAAGGCAATTACCAAGATGCTCGCACCGAAGATAGAAAAGGAAGTTAGAGTTTTTCTCCGGAAAATCCAGTATATCAGTCAATTCATTGCCAAGCTAACATTAGTATGTGAGCCCATCTTCAACCTATTGAGGAAGGACCAGCCTGTGGAGTGGAATAGGCAATGTCAAGAAGCTTTTGACAAAATCAAGGAATACTTTGTTAAACTGCCCATCCTGAAAGCTCCAAGGACGGGCAAACCCTTGGTGTTGTATTTGGCCATATAACCCGAAGCGCTAGGGGCGATGATGGTACAGGCAGTTGAAATAGAGGTGGAACATGCAGTCTACTATCTTAGTAAGAAGATACTTCCGTATGAAAATACTAGCTAAGATGACGGAAAGTTATAAAGATTGGGCTGAAAATCTGCCATATGCCATGTGGGTGGTATAGAACTTCGGTGAGAACGGCAACGGGAGCCACACCCTATGCTTTGGTTTACGGGATGGAGGCAGTGTTACCAGTTGAAATAGAGATACAATCAATACGGGTACTAACAGAGGCAGGATTGCCTGAGCAGGAATGGGCCTCACAGAGGTTTGAACATCAAGCATTACTGGATGAGAAAAGGATAAAGGCCTTGTGCCATATATAGCTATACCAGAAAAGGTTGGCCCGGGCATTCAATAAGAAGGTGCTCCCCACCAAGATCAGAGAAGGTGATCTAGTACTCAAGCAGTCGAATCCACAGATAATGGACCCAAGGGGAAAGTTCAGGCCCAATTGGGAAGGGCCCTACCTAGTCAAGAAGGTGATGGGGAATGGAGCAGTGAGACTGTTAGATTTGGAAGGGAACGAGTTCACCGAGCCCATCAACGTGGACAGGCTGAAACAATATTTTGCATACAAAAAAAAAAAGAAAGGATTGTTGGGTTGAAAATCAGCAAAGGACAGCCCAAGCAAAATATAGAGCAAGAGTGAGCAAGAAAAATGGTTAATTGTAAAATCTGTGAGGAACAATTAGCGACAGAGGTATCCTTGCAATGCGGTTCATTATTTCCTACATATGTACTAAGAAGTAATGCAAATGCCTTTATTGAAACAAATGTTCAAGATGTTCATAGATTGCATAAATCCCAGTTAACCGGGAAAGATTAGAGTCAAGTAATTACAAATCACGTCTTTTGTTTCTTAGATGCTGAACCAAGGTCATGAGATCTAGGAGAAGAACTCCGAGAATGGAGAGGAGTATAGCAGCCTCAGGAATGAGGATGAAGAACTCTAGGAATGGAGAGGAGTAGAACAACCTCGGGAATGAGGATGAGCAAAGAGCCTCGAGAATGAGGACAGATCTAAAAAAAATTAGCTCGCTGAGTTGAAAACCTGAAAAGGTGACTCAGGCAAGATATAGAACAATCCGCTAAGTTGAAAATCCGAAAGGACAGCTTAGGCAAAAGATAGAACAAACCTGTAAAACAAGGAAAGCTTCAGAGGCTTCCCGAGGGTATAGACATTGGAAACGCGACATCGCCGGAATGATAGTAGAAGAAAAATACAAGTCGAGAATGAAAGCAAACTCCTTAGGGAGAGGGCATATTTCGAAATCAGGGAATCGAAAGACATGATTTTTAGTGTCTCAAATGATGAGGCCGCTTTCAAAAAAGGTGTAATCCACTTTGACCCGGTGCAGGTAGTGAAGAGCGGAAAGTTGAGTCAGGTCAGGGATGACCAGTCTACCACCCTGTGAATAAGGGACACAACGGGATCTTGAGCCATGGGACCAAAGAGAACTGAGCAATCACCAGAGGAGAATGGCAGAAGGAAACTGTAAGCAGGCCAAGGGGGCGACCAAAGCTTTTTATGGGTAAAAGGCACCAAAGGCCAAAAGGATTCCTAAAGGAGTGAAGAAAACCCTCTAGCGAAAGGAATGCCTAACCAAGGATGACATCAAGCCGATAGGACAAAGAAACCCCATCAGGGTAGGAATGCATCCATGCATACATGCATACACATCGCATACACATAATTTTGTTTTTTGTTCGCAGGCTTTGAAGAAAAAAGAAAAGCGGCGAGGATGAGCAACTCCAAGAATGGAGAGGAACTCCGAGAATGGAGAACAACCTTGAGAATGATGACGAGCAAAGAGCCTCGAGAATGAGGACGGGTCAGGGGTCGATGTGTTGGACAGTTATGACCCATAGCGTCACTATTTGTACAGATCATGGTGTTGTTGTACAAATTAACTATGTGACAAGGAAATTTGTCTCTTATCATTTGTGATTAGATCACCAAGATATATAAATGATAGGAGGTCCTAATGGTTAGTTCCTGGATTGAGATGATATGAGACAGTATCAATCCACGAAGGTTTAATCATTAAATATCCCTAGTCGTAGTATTATCAAGATTGGACATCGATAATGCGGAATAGACTAGTATTACACTTGTGCGCGTTGTGAGGGCATAACGACATAGTTCTCATATATTTGGGTATAGGATACTCATGCAAGTGTAGTAGGAGGTTATGTTTACCGATGGTATGAAAAACAGCTTCGCTCTGGATAGACCCTTCGGAATTCCATTGGTAGTATTACTATGTGTCTATGGAAGTCCGAATCAGGGTAGGTGTATTTGGTCTTAACATGAGACTTGCACCGCTAATACTTGTGACAATCAATGTACTTTGGTTTTTGTCGTCCAGGGCTTTAACAGGTTCTGTGTACGCCTCTGCTGGGTATATTGAGAATCGTAGTGTTTTGGGTGTGATGTCGAGATGGAAGTATCACTCCAGTAATAGTGGAGATGATGATCACGTAGGATACGAAACTCGTTCTCTTATATGTATGGGTTTTTAGGGGGTGAATCCGGTAACGCAGCGGAAGCGGTGAAAATCCGATTTTCAGATTTCAAAACTTTTTCTCGGATTAATTAATAAACATATTTATTTAACATTCCAATAATCAAATTATGAAAACAAAATTCAAATGAATCATATTCAAGTGAATTTACTAAATTACCCTTATATGGTATTTTGTCCATTTTAGTCCGAAATTGATCTAATCAATTTTGAATGATTCTAAATCATTTCCAAGATGAACTAATGATGTTCAAAACACCAAAATACCAAAAGAATCAAAATCCCCAATTTTTAATTCTTGGCCGAGAGCCTCACTAATGTCCCATTTGGTGCACTTTGTCATTTCATGCTTCAAAACACATCAAGATGTAATCCAATGAACATGAAACTTTATATGCATCATATACACATACAAATACACAACATATATGAAAAGCCCCAAATTTGGAATTGGTCATGAACCCTAATTTTACAATTTCCACAAATTGGACAAATTAGACCAAATACATTAAATCAATTACTTCAATCATCATTATTCCTTCCAATCCAAGTCTCAACACAATGAAACAACCCAAGATCAAATCTAGGTCATTTAAGAGTGGGTCAATAACTCTAGATTAGCAACATGGTTTCAAAAACCTTAAAAGAAAGCTTATTACTACAATAGTCATACACTTCCTTCATCACACATGCTTTACACCTCCATCAAAACTTCCATCAACAAAAACCACAAGGAACAAAGAAAGAAATAACCTAAGGATATCATATATTAAAGCCTAGATCCTAAGGAACAATTTCCTTACTAATAGCAAGTTGGAAAAAACTTACTAAAATCAAGCTTTTCTTTGATCTTTCTTTCTTTCTCAAGCTTCCTTTAAGTCTCTTCAATGGAGTTTGTTTTTGTTTAAAGTGTATTAGGTTATCAAATGAAAAAGAAAGAAAACAATAAATACTTGTTCCAATTATGCCTTGGCCGAATTTCACAAACAAGTATATGGAATTTTTAATTTCAATTTCATTTAACTTAAATTTAGTCAACTTGGTTAAATATCTAAAAACAACTTTATTAGATATTTATTTAAGTCAACAAAAGCAACTAACATCATTTACTTTAAATATCCTAATAGAGAAGATATTATATTTAATTAATTTAATCATTAACAATTAAATAATTAATTAATTAATCAAATACAAATATATTAAATATATGTATAATATTTACATTAAATATTAAAAACATATATTCATTTAGGATATAAGTCAAATAACTCATTTTGACTATTAATTAATGTGTATTTAAATTAATCAAGTATTAAATGTAAATACACAATAATTAGGCAAATGACTATCTAGTCCTTTTAGCACGTATCTTGCGTTTAACCTTTAAACGACTTTACAAATAATCAATATTATTTATTAATGTTGCTCTAGTGCTCTACGAGTATGTTTCATTATTGAGACTCTCTAGATTCAGGTATATCCGTCACGAAATCTAATTTCGTGTCCATAATCTATCCACCCGTAGATTATGACGATCACGGATAATCTCGCTGAACCATACAGGTCGAGGTCATGGCAAATGTATAATTCCTCCGTCACAGATATCCAGATAAATCCCAGAGATATAGATGTAAACGTCAAATCTCTATCGGGATTATCCAGTCGACTATTCTATTAGCAATCTCTAAAAGATGTTTAGAACTAGCTTCTAAACTTTACCACGGGCCCATGGTTTTATCTGATTACTAATCATATGGACTACCTATGCTCTGATACACAGAACTGACGGATCCTATCTTGATACACATAGGACACCCTGAGGATCTGTCTATACCCAACGAACAGGCGGAGGTCTGATCTAAATAGATCGGTGACGTGACTGCCGTCTAAGTGTAGAAGATGTCTCATGTGCCCACAATGGCATCTCAAGTCTAAGAATCACAAGTGCTACTCAACCCAAGAAGATTCTTATTGACGCTGGTGTACCATCCATTAAGAATCTTCGGTGAGTCGTTCAGTGTTTATCCGCTATAAACACCTACATGTCTATACTAGTCTCCAAGACTAATGGTTCATTGAGAAACCATTGGAATCATATATTCCAGTATACGACATGTACCGGTCTCAACGGGTTTACTATACTGACCAAGTAGTGTAAACCTTGACCAGGAACTGTCTGAGAATGACAACGTCATGATACTTCTCAATGTCCGTTGCGACGCTTTTGCAACTGTATCATGACTAATCATTCTCGGTTCATTACTTCTTTACCATATAGAAAGATAGATTATATTATAGAAACAACATATATTATTCATAATAATAATGTTTTACAGAAGTATTTAACAAAAATACAACCGGGAATTGGCGCTCTGAGCACCAACCCCAACATTATATACTGCAGCTATCGGGATATTATGACTTGTCAAGTTTATCCGATTATAGAGACTAGTTACAGAGATCCGATATGTGATTCGTACGGGGCAGACACAATTCCAGCCCCAGGCCTGCACATGACATCCGATACTGGATCGAAATACACAATACTACGTATACTACGCCTGATCAAGATCACATATTCCTGTAAGGATATTTCTGGAGAATTGGGTAGGCATGGCGCTTTTCTAGAAGCCAACCTTGTCTTGTAAATCGGTATAAACACAGTACTAGGTACATACGTGTTCGGATAGTCCGACGACCGGATTTACTGCCAACATATCCGGGGATCTAATGGGTCGCTTCCCGAAGATTCACCGATGACGTATGACTCGCACTTTATTAATCTGGGATTAATTAGTAGAGAGAAAATTAATCTGGGATTAATTACGAAGATATTTTATCTGGGATAAAATATTAATTAAAGAGAGAACGATTAATTTGGAATTAATCGATAAAATAAAATATTCGATATATTATACGAAATTGGATTTCGACGCAGATTTGAAATTAGATTTTAATTCGGGCGAACGAGTTAATTTAGAATTAATTCATTAGCGACGTGAATAATAATTTTTGCTAGGCATAATTATTTAATTACGTCGCAACGGAAAATTCGTTGATTTGGAATTAGCGAACCCGAGCCCGAGAGTGTTTGCGAGGGCACTCGCATTTCGAATTCAAGTGCGGTACACAAGTCACATCAAGCGTCAAATCACTAGTCGCATCAATCGTCAAATCACTTGTCACTTTGAGTGATGTGATGTGACAACTTGTCACTTGATTGAGTGATGTGAATAGTTGATGTGGTGGTTGAAGGCATTTATGGATTGACTTTTGGAAAGCAATTTATGTATTTTGATTTTTAGAAAATCATTAACCAATTTTTTGCAACAACTAACACACTTCTCTCTCTCTTTCTTCTCCCAAAACTCTCAGCCATGGTGGCCATTTTCTTCCTCAAAAAAAACTTTCTAGTTTCACCGAAAATGAAGATGAGAAGTAAGGAATTTTTGTGGCAAAAATTCCTAAGTGCTAGCACACTTCCGGGGTCTTGCGAAGGTGATAGGGAACCGCACACGTGAGCATGGAATCATCAACCAAAGCTTGGAGCTTGATGGAGATCCATGGCCGAAAATTGGAGAGCCCAAAAATAGTGTACTGCATGTTGGTGCTTGCTAAGGTCCCAAGATCATTAAACAAGCATGAAATAAGTGTGCAAATATAACGAGGGAGTTACGGAATACTCACATCGATCGGTTGAGCGACGCGATAATAAACAAAATTTGAATTTCTGCCTCCAACAGCTCACGGCAGTGAGCTTACTGCAGTCCTCCAAATTCGACCATGGGTGAGCTCCAAGCTCAGCAAACGATTCCTGGCTCAGGGGTGGACTTCCCTATCACCTTCACATGTCTCTCGGAGTGCTAGCTCTTGATGTTTTTGCCGTAAAATCATAGCACTTTGCTTCCCATTTTCTCCTTGGCTCACGGCAGTGGACTGCCAAACCAGTGAAGAAATTTGCCCACCATGGGCGTGAGATGAGAGAGAGAAAGAGAGAAGAGAAATTGTTGGTGTTTGTTGCCAAAAGTGTATCTAATATACATATGTTAATTTCAAATTCATTTAGCATGAATTTGGCTTTCAAAAAGTGAAGCCTTAATGGCTTCAACCACACACATCACTCCATCAATCCATCAATCAATGAATAGTGACTGGCGTCAATCACTCAAAGTGAAAGACATCTATCACTTGATTGACGAATGATGTGACGCTAGAAGCGACTAGCGATTTGACGCTTGATTTGACCTGCGTGCCGCACTCGAATTCGAAATGCGAATGCACTAGCAAATAATCTCGGGATCGGGTTCGCTAATCCAAATTAACGAATTTTTCGTTTCGACGTAATTAAATCAAATTTAATTAAGTAATCATGCCTAGCATAATTACTATTCACGTCGCTAACGAATTAATTCTAAATTAACTCGTTTGCCCGAATTAAAATCTAATTTTAATTCCGCGTCGAAATCCAATTTCGTTTACTATATCGAATTTATTAATTTAATCGATTAATTCCAAATTAATTGTTTTTCTCTCTTTAATGATATTTTATCCCAGATAAAATATCTCCGCAATTAATCCCAGATTAATTTTCTCTCTCATCTAATTAATCCCAGATTAATTAAAATTGCGAGTCATACGTCATCAGTGAATCTTCGGGAAGTGACCCATGAGATCCCCAGATATATTGGCAGTAAATTCGGCCATCAGACTATCCGAACACGTAAGTACCTAGTACTACGTTTTACCGATTTACAAGACAAGGTTGGCTTCTAGCAAAGAGCCATGCCTACCCAATTCTCCAGAAATATCCTTACAGGAATAAAGGATCTATATCCGGCGTAGTATACGTAGTATTGCGTATTTCGATCCAGTATCGAATGATCACGTGCTAGGCCTGGGGCTGGAATTGTGTCTGCCCCGTACGAAGCACATATCGGATGTCTGGTAACTAGTCTCTATAATCGGACAAACCTGACCTTGTCATTTTATCCCGATGACTGCAGTACATAAGAGTACTAGTATCGTATCCTACGTGACCATCATCTCCACTATGACTGGAGTGATACTTCCATCTTGACATCACACCCAACACACTACAATTCTCAATATACCCAGTATAGGCGTACACAGAACCTATTAAAGCCCTGGACGATCGCAACCAAAGTATATTGATTGTCGCAAGTATTAGCGGTACAAGTCTCAGGTTAAGACCAAATACACCTACCCTGATTTCGGATTTCCATAGACACATAGTCAAACTACCAATGGAATTCTGAGGGGGTCTATCCAGAGCGAAGCTGTTTCCCGTACCATCGGTAAAACACAACCTCCTATTACACTTGCATAAGTATCCTATACCCAAATATATGAGAACTATGCCGTTGTGCCCTCACAACGCGCACAAGTGTAATACTAGTCTTTTACGTATTTATCGATGTCCAATCTCGATAATACTCTGACTAGGAATATTTAATGATTTATCCTTGATGGACTGATATTGTCTCATATCATTCTCAATCCAGGAACAAATCATAGGGACCTCCTATCATTTATACATCTTGGTGATCTAATCACAAATGATAAGAGAGCAATCTCATTTGTCACATAGTTAATTTGTACAACAACACCATGATCTGTACAAATAGTGACGCTATGGGTCATAATTGTCCAACAATCTCCCACTTGGCCTATAGCCAGTCACTCAAGTGTCTTACACCCGAACTATGTACGGTTGGCTCAACTGCTGAGAGAAATGGCTGTCGTCAGCGGATTTGCATGATTATCATCTGATGTGTTTATTCGATCATCACATCGCCACGATGTATGATCCGAACGAATCAGATGAATATCGAAGTATGTATCTGGATCGTTGATGACACCATTAATTCTTTAGTCTGTGCTGACGCCTAGCTCAGCTGCTAACAGAATTATATCTAATCTAATTAGATTATTATCGACCCAGAAGGCTTCTATTGCTGCCTCAGCTGCAGAAATAACACGCATTTGTTGTTTATTCGGTAACAGTATCTTGCTTGGAAGATTTCCAGCTCACTGTACCGTTATTCAAACTTTGTAGTACCGTTTGGGACTTATAGTCATCTTATCGGTTTAGGAAACTTGCTACAGTGATCCCAGTCACTTCAAGTTCTCCATCTCCATAGACTAAGACAGCATCCTTAGTTCTCTAAGATGCTAACGAATGTTCTTAACAACAATCCAGTGACTATCACTTGGATTGGCCTATTTGTGACTCCAAATGCTCAAAGCGTATGAGACACCAGGTCACGTACATTTTTCAATGTACGATTTCTCGGAGAGTTTTCATGAAAGCCAAGCTTTCGCCGATTGTATTATGGGAATATCATTTCCAAGAAATGATATATTATCATTATTTATAGAACAGTCACTGTCAGTGCGCTCCCACTAACCCTCTTATATACACAAGAATCATTTCGTTTCGAATTAAATCATAAACCATTATGATCACATCAAAACGAAAATTCCAAGAACTTAATGCTTGCTTCAATCCAAACATGGATCGAATAACCTACAAACCTTGTTTGCTAGTTTAGGTACGACAAAACCGATAGGATGTTGTAAACATCCTCCAAAAGGTTTCCTTTTCAGGAAAGCGATTTTCCCGTTAAGCTGACATATTTCATGAATGAAACATGCAGCATTAGCAAGCATTATCCAAATGGATTTACCATGGCAACAGGTAAAAGGTTCAATCGTAATCAACACAATGTTGATAATGATACCTTTCCGTTAAAAGCCTAGCTTTATACGTTGGTATGTTGCCATTCATGTATGTCTTCCTTGAAGACTAATAAGTACCAATAGGCACAATGCCTTGTGGTACATCAACTAGTCCTAAACTTGGTTGATTTAAATGGAATCCATTTTGGACTCATGGAACTTTGCCATAATAGGGAGTCGATACCTTGTATCACTTCCTCATACGTAGTCAGTTGGTGTTCCTCAAAAGATTGCCATCTTTACGAGGTGAGATCAGAAACCCATACCCCAGGTTTATTTTCTGACTCTCTCCGAAATACGCGGTTCTTGTGTATTCGAAGATTAATAGTATAGTTTCATCCTTGATGAACTATTTATGTTCCATTAGAAATCGGTGCCTTGGACAGTATTACTCCGATTTTCATTGAGTTTTACTATCCTTCCACTAACCACTGCATATAGGTATTCCACTTAGGAAAAACCGCATGGTGAGCAATTAATTAATGTTCTCTTGTGAGTTGTATAAGTACTATACTTGGGTATCCCTACGATAACCTACAATTGGCACTTATCCAATTTGGGTTCTAGTTTGGTATCATCCAAAACATATGCCTAGCATACCCAAATTTACAGGAATGAGAAACCCGGTTTCTTTCTTGTTCATATCTAATATGAAGTCTGTCAAACAAATTTTGGAACCTTATTCTAAATAAGTTCTTGCACTGTTTAAAGCTTATCCGTTGAAGGAAATGGTAGCTCAGAGCGACTCATGATTAACCTTATCATGTCTAACAAAATTCGGTTTATCAGTTCGGACACACCGTCAAAATGACGTGTTCCTTGAGAGTCCTCTTAGAAAGAATACTATACTCTTTCAAGTATATTAGAAACTTATTGCTTAATTATTTTCCATTACGGTCTTACCGTGACGGTTTAAATACTTTAGCTGATCTGTTTGTCTATTTCATGTTGAAACTGTAAAAGTTTCCGATTTGTGTTTCTTCAAAAGAAACACATAACCATAACGCGATGACACATACGTAAAGGTCACGAAATATTCATATCCACTTCTAGCCTAGCTAGACATGGCCCCACTGCTTCACTATGAACTAGGGCTAACAGATAGGTGGCATTTGCACTTTTACCAAGTAAATGTGTTTTAGGCACATTACCCAATAAACTAGATTCGTAGACTTTATTTGAATGGAATCAAATTAGTCTGAGTACCCACTCTTCGAAAGTGTGGGTATACGAGTCTTGTTTGATTGTGTCCCAGACAACAATGCCACAATTAGTTTCTTCTAATAAATCAGTTTGAGCTATTTGTTTGTCATGTTATACGTTTGAGATTTATTTATATTCAAAATAAATTTTGTTATTCACATCTAATGTGTTTATCTCAATATCATCTTTATATAATGAAACACTTTAGTGTTCTAGAATATAAAGGTTCACCCGCAGCGGGTCAAACACTGATAAAGATAATGTTTCTAGTCAAACTAGTTACATTATAACAGTATCCTAATTTATGTACAAACCGACGGGGTAGTTCCTAAATTAGGTATCTATGGTTAAAACAGCGACTTCGTCCCGTTTCCAATTCGCAGATAAATCTCAATTGAAGTCAGTATCCTGCTCATAGCAGATTCTGAACATCAGTATATATTATGTACCACACTAACTATTTAAAATCCAATTTTAATACTAGTAGTGAACATAATTATGACAAACATATTGAAGTCAGAGCCTTGCTCGTCTTCAATTCCTTCATGTCTGCTTTGTCAAACGGCAGTCACGCTTCCGCGATCCTGTTTGCCACATTTAGGCCGACATTTTAGGATATGTCCTTTATCTTCCCAGAAGATATAATAATGCTTTGGCCTTATTGCAAACTTTGACTTTGTCTCCTTGAGAATAGTCATTAACTCCCAAGAGTTATTTATTGCAATTTAGTACTTCTAAAATTTAAGTATATATTTATGAAGATCCTTCAATTTCATTATCATACTTTAAGGATCTAATCCTTAGTTCTGATTCAGAAATTAAGGAGTCTACTGCGACAAGCTGAATGGATTAAGCACTAAAGTTATCATCACATAAATCTTCCAAAGATTATGCTCGACTATTTGCTTAACTCTGGGCTTAGGCATCATAATATGTTTATTTATCAAATAAAGAACTTATTATTTTCCAATTTGAAAATTAAACCATTTAAATACATTTTCCCTAGGATTGTGTTTTAAAATGTCAATCTTTCAATACATCTTGATTCTAATAGTCCAACTATTTAATCAACGATTTCGGTACTATTTATTATAATGATTACTATAGTCCAACTATTTAATCAACTATAATAATAGATTAAAATCAATTATATTGATTACTATAATCCAATTATAAAACCAACTATAAATGAATAGTTTGAATACAGTCTAACTGTTAATTAAAAACAACGTTTAAATATTAGTCCAACTAACATTTAATTTATTTGACGAATGATATTTGTTTGAGCGCGTATGACAAGTAATTAAACGAATATTGCAAATTTAATTCTTGCCTCCCATTATTTTTCGGCGAGCCTCTAACCCTCTGTCGAGTACTCGGGAAACCGTGTTTCCTAGCGGGCTAGGATCCCGTTAAATATCACACAATCTTGACTTTGGCCAAGAAATTGTATGATAATTAACTAGGTAGATCTCTAAGATTAATTGGATCCAATCCAATTCCTAGATCTAGTAGGGGGACATCCAAGTCCGAAATATATATCTTATATATGCCAATACATCTAATGTATTACCTAACCTTTTTCCTCTAAATCAACTAAGCTTTGGCTTTGGCACAACAAACTTAGTGATCCCAGTTAAGCGTGACCCATTGACCATGGAAAGCTTCGTAATCAATGTCGATGGACAAGAAGTGGTCTTGACTTTGGCCAACAAACCACAACTTGGACAAGACACCGATATGGAACAAAGCTCTCGTGATTCAAACACATCCTCGACGGACAAAGGCCTTGACTTTGGCCAACAAGCCAATGCTAGTCTCGGATCTTGAGTGAGAATCACCCAATGGAAGGAAAAATGCTTAAATTTTGCGATGGTTTTTCGAGTGCAAATTGGCAACCAATTTATTATCTTGTTAAGGTCTCATCATCATACACCTTAAACATGCATTCTAAACACATAATAAAGCGCATATGAATAAAAATAATAATGATATGCGGATGGATACTTTACACATTGATCATATATCAAATCTCTCATTTTCTCTCTCCCGCTAGCACATATCTACTTCTACCCGTTACACTACACTTCTAAAGAAACCTCATTTACATTGAGGGGAATAGGTGAGAAGAGAATACAAAGAATATGGAGGTATAAGGCTGGACACGCAGGTCCAATTAATAAATCAAATTTATTACAATAATTCTAAAATTGTCCCACCCATCTAATATCCATCCGATATACATTATTCATGCATCGCAACCATGTATTCACACAAGCATGTTATCAATCAATCTAATCAAATTAATTATTGATAATTAGTGACCATCCAATGTTCAAACAAACGATTTGATTTTGTTCAAGTCAAACTCGTTTTGCGAATAAATACTCAAAGTACGAATTCTCGAATTAAATTAAACTACATAATTAAATCCAATTCAATATGCATTTAATTCTAATTCGCTATTTAATTCCAAATTAAATACTACACTTTATTAATAAACCTTTTACGACTTAAATTCCAAATTTAATCGTTACGGGTCTCATAGCCCGATAACGTCCAACGTTAATTAATTAAGTACAATGGGCTTTTAATTAATTTCTTAAGACGTGGACCTTTGGTCAACTCTGGTCGAATCGAATAACCAAAATCCAATCCGGGAATTACCCCATAAGCCCAGAAGTCAATTTTGGCCCATTAGGCCCAATTAAACTTTAAAGGTCCATTTGTCGCATTTGGGCTTTATGGAAGCGGTTTTGGGCCCAATTGGATCCAATCCATTTGGCCTAAACCTAACTTGGTACAACCAAGCCCAATAAGCCCATACCATTTACAACACAACAAGCCCAAATCCAATTTAAGGCCCCAAATAATTAAATTCCAAAAACCCAATTTCCCAATTTAATTACACTAAAGTGTATAACACAATTAATCACCCAAATCAATATTTCCAAAATATTAATTTATACAATTAATCATGCTCAATTACAACAAAACATGTCCAACACATTTCATCAAAAATCAAACCCAATTTTACATGCTAAAGCTCTCGTAATGTGGGGATTTTATATCCAATTTCAAATCCAATCCAATTGAATCAAATTAAACATTAAATCAACATTCCCAATTGATTTCTAACTCATCCAATGAATCAAAAAATCAAAATTCCAAGACTTTTAGGGCTCTTCTACATTCGGCCAACATAAAAAATTTAGGGAAATTTGTTCCAAACAATATTTCATCAAATTGATCCAATCAATCATCAATTAAAACACATTTAAGCATACTAATTCATCCAATTTCATTATACATGCTCAAAATCAATTTTACCCAAATTTTAAGCCCTAATCATTTTCATGCTCAACCTTGCTCTGATACCATTGTTGGTGTTTTCTAAGGTCCCAAGATCATTAAACAAGCATGAAATAAGTGTGCGAATACAACGAGGGAGTTGCGGAATACTCACATCGATCGGTTGAACGACGCGGCGGCAACAAACAAAACTTGAATTTCTGCCTCCAACAGCTCACTACAGTGAGCTTACTGCAGTCCTCCAAATTCGGCCATGGGTGAGCTCCAAGCTTCGTCAAACGATTCCCAGCTCATAGGTGGACTTCCCTATCACCTTCGCATGTCTCTCGGAGTGCTAGCTCTTCATGATTTTACCGCAAAATCATCGCACTTTGCTTCCCATTTTCTCCTTGGCTCACGACAGTGGACTGCCAAACCAGTGAAGAAATTTGCCCACCATGGGCGTGAGATGAAGAGAGAAAGAGAGAAGAGAAATTGTTGGTGTATGTTGCCAAAAGTGTATCTAATACACATATGTTAATTTCAAATTCATTAGCATGAATTTGGCTTTCAAAAAGTCAAGCCTTAATGGCTCCAACCACACACATCACTCCATCAATCCATCAATTAATGAATAGTGAATGGCGTCAATCACTCAAGTGAAAGACATCTATCACTTGATTGACGAATGATGTGACGCTAGAAGCGACTAGCGATGATGGTTGATTTGACTTGCGTGTCGCACTCGAATTCGAATGCGAGCGATGTGCTCGCAAATAATCTCGGGCTCGGGTTCGCTAATTCCAAATTAATGAATTTTCCGTTGCGAGTAATTAAATGAAATTTAATTAAATAATCATGCCTAGCATAATTACTATTCACGTCGCTAACGAATTAATTCTAAATTAACTCGTTGCCCGAATTAAAATCTAATTTTAATTCCGCGTCGAAATCCAATTTCGTTAATATATCAAAAATATATTAATTTAATCGATTAATTCCAAATTAATCATTTTCTCTCTTTAATGATATTTTATCCTAGATAAAATATCTCCGCAATAATCCTAGATTAATTTTCTCTCTCATCTAATTAATCCCAGATTAATTAAAATTGCGAGTCATACGTCATCGGTGAATCTTCGGGAAGCGACCCATGAGATCCCCGGATATGTTGGCAGTAAATTCGGTCGTCGGACTATCCGAACATGTAAGTACCTAGTACTACATTTTACCGATTTACAAGACAAGGTTGGCTTCTAGCAAAACGCCATGTCTACCCAATTCTCCAGAAATATCCTTACAGGAATAAAAGATCTATATCAGGCGTAGTATACGTAGTATTGCGTATGTCGATCCAGTATCGAATGATCACGTGCTAGGCCTGGGGCTGGAATTGTGTCTGCCCCGTACGAAGCACATATCGGATGTCTGGTAACTAGTCTCTATAATCGGATAAACCTGACCTTGTCATTTTATCACGATGACTGCAGTACATAAGAGTACTAGTACCGTATCCTACGTTACCATCATCTCCACTATGACTGGAGTGATACTTCCGTCTTGACATCACACCCAACACACTACGATTCTCAATATACCCAGTATAGGCGTACACAGAACCTGTTAAAGCCCTGGACGAGCGCAACCAAAGTATATTGATTTTCGCAAGTATTAGCGGTGCAAGTCTCAGGTTAAGACCAAATACATCTACCCTGATTTCAGACTTCCATAGACACATAGTCATACTACCAATGGAATTCCGAGGGGGTCTATCCAGAGCGAAGTTGTTTCCCGTACCATCGGTAAAACACAACCTCCTATTACACTTGCATGAGTATCATATACCCAAATATATGAGAACTATGTCGTTGTGCCCCCACAACGCGCACAAGTGTAATACTAGTCTTTTACGTATTTATCGATGTCCAATCTCGATAATACTCTGACTAGGGATATTTAATGATTTATCCTTCATGGACTGATACTGTCTCATATCATTCTCAATCCAGGAACATATCATTCTCAATCTAGGCATATAAGGGTGATTCCTTTAAATGGGCTTTGGTTATTGGATTTGACCCAAGTTGACCAAAAGTCCATGCCTTATGAAATTAATTGAAAGCCCATTGGACTTTAATTAAATTAAAGTTGGACGTTAATCGGGCTTTGAGACCCATAACGATTAAATTTAATTTAAGTCGTAAGGTTTATTTATAAAGTGTATTATTTAATTTGAAATTAAATAGTGAATTAGTATTAAATACAAATTTAATTGGATTTAATTATGTAGTTTAATTTAATTCAAGAATTCGTACTTTGAGTACTTATTCGCAAAACGAGTTTGACTCGCGCAAAATCAAATCGTTTTTGAACATTGGATGGTCATTAATTATCAGATTAATTAATTGGATTAGATTGATGATAACATGCTTGTGTGAATACTGGTTGTGATGCATGAATAATGTATATCACATGGATATTAGATGGGTGGGGCAATTTTGGAAATTGTTGTAATAAATTTAGAATTTATTAATTGGACCTGCGTGTCCAGCCTATTACCTCCTTACTCTATGTATTTATCTTCTCACCTATTCCCCTCAATGTAAATGAGGTTTCTTTAGAAGTGTTATGTAACGGGTAGAAGTAAATACTTGTGCTAGCGGGAGAGAGGAAAGTGAGATATTTGATCTAGGATCAATGTGTAAATTATCCATCCGTATATCATTATTATTTATTTATATGCACCTTATTATGTGTTTAGAATGCATGTTTAAGGTGTATGATGATGATGTTGGAGTTCTACGGTCCCAAGGATCGATAACAAGCATAAAACATACATGTGAATACATCGAGGAAGTTGCAGATACTTACATCGAGCGGTTGAGCGATGCGGTGGACATAAAAATCTTTTTCTGCCTCCTTGATGCTCGGAAAATCCACTATTTTTCAGCTTCTCCAAATTCGGCCAGGGTGATCCATGAAGCTCCAAGTAGTCTCAAATGTATTCCAAGCCCACGGGTTTGGGTTTCCCTATCACCTTCGTGGACTCCGATTGTTTGCTAGTAATCTTGGATTTTTGCCACAAAAAAAATCACTCTTTGGCTTCCTTCATTCTCGGGAAACTAGCAAAATAGAATGAAGAAATTGGTCCTAGACCGCTGTGAGAGAAGAGGAGTTTGGCCTCCAAAACCGTGTAAAAGGGAGAGAGAAAGAGTAAAAATGTGTTGTATTGAAATTGATGTTCTAAAATCAAAACATATGACCAAATGTAGCTTTCAAAAAAAATCAACAAGGTTACAAGATTAAAAGGCTTCCCAACAAACTCCCATCAATCCCTCCATCAAGTGCAAGTTGTCACATCACTCAAAGTGACTAATGATTTGACGCTTGATGACCGAATAGGCAATTTGACGCTTGATGTGACTTGAGTGCCGAACTCGAATTCACAAATCCGAGAAATGCCGCTCGCAAACATTCCCGGGCTCGGGTAGCTAATTCCAAATTAACGAATTTTTGTTGCGACGTAATTAAATATAATGCCTCGCAAAATCACGATTCACGTCCGCTAACAAATTCATTCTAAATTAACTCGGTCGCCACGATTAAAATCTAATTTCAATTCCGCGTCGAAATGTTGGTTTCTATAATATGTCCCAAGGAAAGATTAAGCATCATGAAATACTATAAATGAATATATAAAAAGACTTGAAGCATGGCGGAATCATACTTACAAAGCTATGTGATGAAGAAGATGATCAAATGGTGGAAGCTCCAAGTGTTGGAAGATTCGGCCAAGAGGAGGAAGAAGACTTGAAGCTCCAAGCTTTTGTATTCCAAGCTCTTTGATGGTTTCCCTATCACCTCTTTTGATCCCTTGCTTGTGCTAGCAAAAATGGAGAAATAGAAGATCAAATCTTCCTTGCCCTTGTCAATGGAGTTCTCGGCAATTTGAGAGAGAAGAGAGATTTTGTGTAAAGTCTTAATTGATCTTTGTTTACCAAAAATCAATTTATATTTATGTTATAATTTATTAAATAAATAATAAATCTATGACATAAACCATGCAATGGCTTAGAGTGTCAAACACTCAAACTCCATGCAAAGCCTTTGAGTGTAATGCACACTATCACCATGCAATGCCTTAGAGTGTTTTGTACACTATTAACATGCAATGCCTTATCAATAAAATAATGCATATAATGACAAGTGTCATGTGGGCCCACACGTTCCCAAATGAAAGTGGGCCCACGTCCACTCACGCGTTCGGGTTCGATATTTCCGAAATACCGAACTTGCGTCGCGACGTTAATTAAATCGGATTTAAATAAATAATCGCTCCTAGCGAAATTATTATTTACGTCGCTTACGAATTAATTCTAAATTAACTCGTATGCCCGAATTAAAATCTAATTTTAATTTCGCGTCGAAATCGAATTTCGATTATTATATCGAATACAATAATTTTATCGATTAATTCCAAATTAATCGTTCTCTCTCTAAATTAGGCACTTTATCCAAGATAAAGTTTCTCCGCAATTAATCCAAGATTAATTAAGTCCGAATCAAATATCATAGGTGAATCTTCAGGAAGCGACCCAAGAGATCTCCGGATATTTTGGCAGTAAATACGGTCGTCGGATAATCCGAACACGTACGTATCGACTCGTATACTTGTTTATATTTACAAGACAAGGTTGGCTTCTAGCAAAGCGCCATGCCTACCCAATTCTCCAGAAATATTCTTATAGGAATATAAGATCTGTATCAGGCGTAGTATACCGTAGTATTGCGTACATCGATCCAGTATCGGATGATCACATGCTAGGCCTGGGGCTGGAGATGTGTCTGCCCCGTACGAAACATATATCGGACATCAAGCAACTAGTCTCTTAAATCGGACAATCCTGACCTTGTCATATTGTCCCGACGGTTGCAACCTTTTATAGAGTACTAGTTCTGTGTCCTGCGTGATCATCACCTCCATATGTCTGAAGCGATACTTCCATCTTGACATCACATCCAGTACACTACGATTCTCGATAAACCCAGAAGAGGTGTACACAGAACCGGTTAAGGTCCCCAACCACCAAAACTAAAGTTTACCGATTGTCGCAAGTACTAGCGATGTAAGTCTCAGGTTAAGACCATATACACCTACCCTGATGCGGCCTCCCATAGACACGTAGACATACTACCAATGGGATTCCGCGGGGTCTATCCAGAGCGAAGCTGTTTTCCGTACCATCGGTAAAACACAACCTCCTATCGCACTTGCATAAGTATCCAATACTTAAATATATGAGAACTATGCCGTTGTGCCCTCACAACGTGCACAAGCGCAATACTAGTCTATTCCGCATTATCGATGTCCAGTCTCGATAATACTACGACTAGGGATATTTAATGATTAAACCTTTGGGGACTGATACTGTCTCATATCATTCTCAGTCCAGGTACTAATCATATGGACTTTCGCCATTTATAAGTCAAAGTAAATAATATTACAAAACGGCAAAAGGCAATTTCATTATCACATAGTTAATTTTGTACAATAATACAATATCATTTACAAACAGTGACGCTATGGGACATAATGTCTAACAATCTCCCACTTGGCCTATAGCCAGTCACTCAAGCATCTAATACCCGAACTATGTATGTGTCGTTCAAAAACTTGCTGTAGAACAGCTTTCGTCAGCGGATCTGCAATGTTGTCATCTGATGTGACCTTCTCGACTTTTACATCGCCACGATGTATAATCTCCCGAATCAGATGATAACGTCGAAGAACATGCTTGGACCGTTGATGAGACCTTGGTTCCTTAGCCTGTGCTATAGCCCCGTTATTGTCACAATACAATGGAACGGGCTCAGCTGCTAACGGAACTACTCCTAATCCGATTAGGAACTTTCGGATCCAAACTGCCTCCTTTGCTGCTTCAGATGCAGCGATGTACTCCGCTTCTGTTGTTGAATCGGCAACAGTATCTTGCTTGGAAGATTTCCAGCTCACTGCTCCGTTATTCAAGCAAAAAATGTACCCGGATTGCGACTTGTAGTCATCCTTGTCGGTTTGGAAACTTGCATCGGTATACCCAGATACCGCAAGTTCTCCACCTCCATAAATTAAGAAAGCATCCTTAGTTCGTTTAAGATACTTAAGGATATTCTTAACTGCTATCCAGTGACCTTCACCTGGATCGGCCTGATAGCGACTGCACATGCTCAAAGCATATGAGACATCAGGTCGTGTACATATCATGGCATACATGATCGATCCGACTGCCGAGGCGAACGGTATCCGACTCATGTGGTCTCTCTCTTCCTGAGTCTTAGGACACATGTCCTTAGACAGAGAGGTACCACGTACCATTGGAACCAATCCCCTCTTGGATTGTTCCATGTTGAATCTCTTCAACACTTTATCAATGTATGTACTCTGGGAGAGTCCAAGCAGCTTTCTAGATCTATCCCTGTAGATCTTTATTCCAAGAATAAAGGCTGCTTCTCCCAGATCTTTCATGGAGAATTTTAATGAAAGCCAAGCTTTCACCGACGTTAGCATGGGAATGTCATTGCCTATAAGCAATACGTCGTCGACATAAAGGACAATAAAAGTAAGTGCTCTCCCACTAACCTTCTTGTATACACAAGGGTCATCTGCGTTTTGCACGAAATCATATTCCTTTATGATCTCATCAAAACGCTGATTCCATGACCGTGATGCTTGCTTCAATCCATAAATGGATCGATTTAACTTGCAAACCTTGTTTGCAAGTCTAGGTACGATAAAACCGTCAGGCTGTTGCATATAAACATCCTCCAAAAGGTTTCCGTTAAGGAAAGCGGTTTTAACGTCCATTTGCCATATCTCGAAGTCGAAATATGCAGCTATTGCAAGCATTATCCGAATGGATTTAATCATGGCAACGGGTGAGAAGGTTTCGTCATAATCAATACCATATTGTTGACGATACCCCTTCGCTACAAGCCTAGCCTTGTACGTTTGTACGTTGCCATCCATGTCGGTCTTCTTCTTGAAGATCCATCTGCATCCAATAGGCTTTACGCCTTCTGGTGCATCAACCAGTGTCCAAACTTGGTTGGCGTACATGGAATCCATCTCGGACTTCATGGCTTCTTGCCATAAAGCGGAATCGATATTTTGTATCGCTTCCTCATACGTAGCCGGCTCATTATCCTCAATAAGATTAATATCTATATGAGGTGAGATCAGGAACCCATACCTCTCAGGTACTGTTCTGACTCTCTCCGACCTACGCGGTCCTTGTGTATGTGAAGTTTGTGGTACAGACTCATCCCGGATGGTCTGTTCTTGTTCCGTCGTTGATTCATTGCCAGGAACAGTATCACTACGATCTTCATCGAGTTCTACTTTCCTCCCACTTACCACTGCATTTAGGAATTCCTTCTCAAGGAAAACCGCATGTAGAGCAACAAATACTTTGTTCTCTTGTGGGTAATAGAAGTAATATCCTTTGGTTTCCCTAGGATATCCAACGAAAAGGCATTTATCAGATTTGGGTTCAAGTTTGGTGCCTTCCAAACGTTTAACATATGCCCAGCATCCCCAAATCTTTAGGAAAGAGAAACCTGGTTTCCTTCCTGTCCATATCTCATATGGGGTCTGTTCAACAGACTTCGACGGTACCTTATTCAAAATAAGTATAGCACTGTTTAATGCGTATCCCCAGAAGGATATTGGTAGCTCAGTGCGACTCATCATTGACCTCACCATGTCCAACAAGGTGCGGTTTCTCCGTTCGGACACACCGTTTAATTGTGGTGTTCCAGGAGGAGTCCACTGTGAAAGAATACCATATTCTTTCAAGTAATCTTGAAACTCATAACTTAAGTATTCGCCACCACGGTCTGACCGTAATGTCTTGATACTCATCCCTGTTTGTTTCTCCACTTCGTGTCGAAACTCTTTGAATTTCTCAAAAGTTTCCGACTTGTGTCTCATAAGATACACATAACCGTAACGAGATGCATCATCTGTAAAGGTTACGAAGTAGTGAAATCCACCTCTAGCCTGGCTAGACATGGGCCCGCATACGTCAGTATGAACGAGAGCTAACAGTTCTGTGGCACGTTCACCTTTACCGCTAAAAGGTGATTTAGGCATTTTGCCTAAAAGACAAGATTCGCAGACGTCATATGAATTGGGATCAAATTCGTCCAAGTACCCACTCTTTGAAAGTGTGGATATGCGAGTCTTGTTGATGTGTCCTAGACGACAATGCCACATATAAGCTTCATCTTTTAGATTACTCCTTTTGAGCCTTTTGTTTGTCATTTTAGGAGATTCATTTATATTCAAAATATAAAGACCGTTATTTGCAACAGCTGTGCAAATTTCTGTATCATTTTTATATAAATAACACCCTGTGTTCCTGAATACAAAAGTGTAACCCTGCTGGGTTAACAAGGATACAGATATAATGTTCCTAGTTAAACTAGGCACAAAATAACAGTTCAAAAGTTTAAGTTCATGCCCTGAGGGCAGTACTAAAACAAAAGTCCCTACGGCCAAAACAGCAACTGGTGTTCCGTTTCCGACCCGTAGATCCATCTCCCCTGATGCCAGCACCCTGCTATCATGCAGATCCTGCACATCAGTACAAATATGAGCACCACAACCAGAATCAAAAATCCAATTTTTAAAACTAGAAGTATTCATATTTATCTCAATAACAAACATACCAGAGGCAATGGCCTTGCCAGCCTTGATATCCTCCCTCTGCACAATGCTCATTCGGCAGTCACGTTTCCAGTGACCCCTCTTGCCGCAGTTAAGGCAGATGTCCCGGAGATTTGTCCTTTGGCTTCCTAGAAGCCACTGTCAACTTGCCTTTACCCTTCTTCTTGAACTTCTTCTTCCTTGCACCTCCAATTGCCTTGGGGCCACCCTTTGGCGCATGAGAGGTCAATGCAAAATGCGCCTCGCGCTTGCTCCCCTTTAGGAGTTCCCTTTCGGACTCCTTCAGCACAGACAACAACTCTCCAAGAGTGTCGTCAGTATCCATCAACTTGTAGTTGACTATGATTTGTTTCCAAGTATCAGGAAGTGACTGCAAGATCATATCTATAGTCAGATCAGCCTCCAAGACTATTCCCATATTGGCCAACTCATCAATATCGGCAATCATTTGAGCCCCGTGGGCTTCAACTGATGCGCCGTCTGTCATCCGGGAGCGGAAGAGTTTCCTTACTAGCTCGTACCTCTTCATCCGCTTATTGGTGCGGTGAAGATCACGCAATCTTGCCATCATGTTATAGGGATCCAAATCCCTATTCTGGCGTCTGAAATGCTGAGTCATTGCAGCTAGCATAACTGACTGAGCTTGGTCACAATCATCACTATGAGTTTTCCATAACTCTAGCTCCAGTGGCTCAGTGGGTTTAGGCGGGAGAGGTCTCTGAATAGTATACAGTATCCTCTCAGCCCCAAGCACTATCTTGAGGTTCATTTCCCAGTCGGCAAAGTTTGTCCCTTTGAAGACATTATCGCCCATGATTATGTCGCGGATATTACCTTTGCCATTGCCAATCATCTTGACAACTATAGTCCAACTATAAAGTCAACGATGTTATGGGTACAGTCAAACTGTTACATATAAAAATAACAATATATTAGTCCAACTAATTATTTAAAATATTGACGAAATAATTTTGAAAGACGCGTAAGGCTAAATATCTGAATGAAATTGCAAATTCAATAATAGCCTCCCACTATTTTCTTCAAGTTTCTAACCCTCTGTAGAGAACTCGGGAAATCGAATTTCCTAGTGGGCTAGGATCCCGTTAAATAACACACAACTTTGACTTTGGCCAACAAGTTGTATGATATTTAACTAGGTAGATCTCGAAGATCAATTGGATCCCATCCAATTCCTAGATCCGGTAGGTGGACATCCAAGTCCGAAACATATATATCTAATACATATGTCAATGTATCTAATACATTTTCCTAACCATTTCCTCTGAATCAACTAAGCCTTGGCTTTGGCACAACAAACCTAATGATTCCAGTTAAGCGGGACCCATTGACAAGGAAAATTTCGTAATCAATGTCGATGGACAAGAAGTGATCTTGACTTTGGCCAACAAATCACAACTTGGACAGGACACCGATGTGGAACAAAACTCTCATGATTCAAACACATCCTCAATTGACAAAGGTCTTGACTTTGGCCAACAAACCAATGCCAATTTCGGATCTTGAGAAAGAATCATTCAACGGAAGGAAAATCGCTTAATATTGTTTGAGGGATTTTGCGTAATTGGCAACCAATTAATTTATCTTTGTTAGGTCTCATCATCATACACCCTTAAGCATGCTTCTAAAACATCATAAAGCGCGTAAAGTAAAGTAATAGTGATATGCGGATGGATATATAAAACAACTTGTTCCTAGAACAAATCACTCCCTTTCCTCTCCCCGTTAGCACTATTCTACTTCTACCCAATTACATAATACAATAAGAGAAACCTCATTTACATTGAGGGGAATTAGGTGAGAAGAGAATACAAAGAGATAAAGAGATAAGGCTGGACACGCAGGTCCAATTTATAAATTCCAAATTTACAATAATTTCTAAAATTACCCTTTCCCTTCTAATATCCATCCGATATACACTATTCATTCATCACATACATATATATTCAAACAAGACATGCTTTTACAACCAATCTAATCCAATTAATTAGTCTTTGTTAAAGTGATCATCCAATGTTCAAACAACGGTTTGATTTTGCGCGAGTCCAACTCGATTGAGTAAGATAAGTACATAAGGTACGAATTCGCGAATTATATCGAACTACTAATTAAATCTAATTTAATTCGTATTCAATACTAATTCAATTATTTAATTCCAAATTAAATGTTTACACTTTTAATGTGCTTTAAAGACTTAGATTCTAAATCCAATTCTATTGGGTCTCAAAGCCCAACTAACATCCAATGTTTAATTTAATTCAAGTCAAATGGGCTTTCAATTGATTTATTAAGGCTTGGGCTTTGGTCAATGTGGGTCATACCCAATTACCAAGCCCAAATAAGGAATCACCCTTAAGTGCCATAAAACCAATTTCAAGCCCATAAGGCCCAATTAAATTATTAAAGCCCATTATATTATATTTGGACTTAATGGAGTGATTTAGGCCCAAATTGGATCCAATCCATTTGGCCCAAATCTACTTGGTCCAACCAAGCCCATTATGCCCAAATACAATATTAAAAGCCCAATTCACCAATTAAGCCCATTAATTAAATTTTAATATTCCAAACATTAAAGTCCAATTAATTAAAGTGTAATACCAAGATTAATATATTAAACCAAATATTTCAAAAAATACCCATTTAATTTATTAATCATGTATTGTTCAAAATAAATGTCCAACATTAATTTTAACAAAAAATCAACTCCTTTACATGTCTTAGTACATTCGGCCAAGGTGAGTTTTTTGTGTCGATTTGTTTTTCAATCCGATTGAATTACTAATCTACGTCCCATACACGTTCTAAGTCATCCAATGATCTTAAACACAAAAAAAAATCCAATCCACTCCAAGTAGCAACACATTCGGCCAAGGCATGATTTGGGGAAAAAATCATCCAATGCATTTTTCATAAAATTGATTCCATATAACATCATGTTATACACATGCAAGCATACTTATTAATCAAATTTCATAAGAACATGCTTATATCAATTTCTTCATGCCATTCGGCCAAGGTAAGATTTTGGGGAAAAATCATCCAATGCATTTTTCATAAAATTGATTCCATGTATATCATTCTATATACATGCAAGCATACTTATTCATCAAATTTCACAAGAACATGCTTTAACCAATTTTATCACACCATTCGGCCAAGGTTAAAAATTTGGGGAAAAATCATCCAATGCATTTTTCATAAAATTGATTCCATATAACATCATTCTATATACATGCAAGCATACTACTTATTCATCAAATTTCACAAGAACATGCTTCAACCAATTTTGTCAAATTTTAACCTAAAGTATTTCATGCTTAAACCTAGCTCAATGATACCATTGTTGGTTTCTATAATATGTCCCAAGGAAAGATTAAGCATATGAAATACTATAAATGAATATATATAAAAGACTTGAAGCATGGCGGAATCATACTTACAAAGCTATGTGATGAAGAAGATGATCAAATGGTGGAAGCTCCAAGTGTTGGAAGATTCGGCCAAGAGGAGGAAGAAGACTTGAAGCTCCAAGCTTTTGTATTCCAAGCTCTTTGATGGTTTCCCTATCACCTCTTTTGATCCCTTGCTTGTGCTAGCAAAAATGGAGAAATAGAAGATCAAATCTTCCTTGCCCTTGTCAATGGAGTTCTCGGCAATTTGAGAGAGAAGAGAGATTTTGTGTAAAGTCTTAATTGATCTTTGTTTTACCAAAAATCAATTTATATTTATGTTATAATTTATTAAATAAATAATAAATCTATGACATAAACCATGCAATGGCTTAGAGTGTCAAACACTCAAACTCCATGCAAAGCCTTTGAGTGTAATGCACACTATCACCATGCAATGCCTTAGAGTGTTTTGTACACTATTAACATGCAATGCCTTATCAATAAAATAATGCATATAATGACAAGTGTCATGTGGGCCCCACACGTTCCCAAATGAAAGTGGGCCCACGTCCACTCACGCGTTCGGGTTCGATATTTCCGAAATACCGAACTTGCGTCGCGACGTTAATTAAATCGGATTTAAATAAATAATCGCTCCTAGCGAAATTATTATTTACGTCGCTTACGAATTAATTCTAAATTAACTCGTATGCCCGAATTAAAATCTAATTTTAATTTCGCGTCGAAATCGAATTTCGATTATTATATCGAATACAATAATTTTATCGATTAATTCCAAATTAATCGTTCTCTCTCTAAATTAGGCACTTTATCCAAGATAAAGTTTCTCCGCAATTAATCCAAGATTAATTAAGTCCGAATCAAATATCATAGGTGAATCTTCAGGAAGCGACCCAAGAGATCTCCGGATATTTTGGCAGTAAATACGGTCGTCGGATAATCCGAACACGTACGTACCTCGTACTACGTCTTTACCGATTTACAAGACAAGGTTGGCTTCTAGCAAAGCGCCATGCCTACCCAATTCTCCAGAAATATTCTTATAGGAATATAAGATCTGTATCAGGCGTAGTATACCGTAGTATTGCGTACATCGATCCAGTATCGGATGATCACATGCTAGGCCTGGGGCTGGAGATGTGTCTGCCCCGTACGAAACATATATCGGACATCAAGCAACTAGTCTCTTTAAATCGGACAATCCTGACCTTGTCATATTGTCCCGACGGTTGCAACCTTTATAGAGTAGTACTGTCTGTGTCCTGCGTGATCATCACCTCCATATGTCTGAAGCGATACTTCCATCTTGACATCACATCCAGTACACTACGATTCTCGATAAACCCAGAAGAGGTGTACACAGAACCGGTTAAGGTCCCCAACCACCAAAACTAAAGTTTACCGATTGTCGCAAGTACTAGCGATGTAAGTCTCAGGTTAAGACCATATACACCTACCCTGATGCGGCCTCCCATAGACACGTAGACATACTACCAATGGGATTCCGCGGGGTCTATCCAGAGCGAAGCTGTTTTCCGTACCATCGGTAAAACACAACCTCCTATCGCACTTGCATAAGTATCCAATACTTAAATATATGAGAACTATGCCGTGTGCCCTCACAACGTGCACAAGCGCAATACTAGTCTATTCCGCATTATCGATGTCCAGTCTCGATAATACTACGACTAGGGATATTTAATGATTAAACCTTGGGGACTGATACTGTCTCATATCATTCTCAGTCCAGGTACTAATCATATGGACTTTCGCCATTTATAAGTCAAAGTAAATAATATTACAAAACGGCAAAAGGCAATTTCATTATCACATAGTTAATTTTGTACAATAATACAATATCATTTACAAACAGTGACGCTATGGGACATAATGTCTAACAAGAAATCCAATTTCGTTAATATATCCAAATAGATATTTATCGAGTAATTCCAAAATGAAATCTTCTCTCTCTTTTATAAAGTTTATCCCAGATAAAATATCTCCGTAATTAATCCAGATTAATTTTCTCTCTCATTTAATTAAGTCCGGATATAAAGTGCGAGAGTCATACGTCATCCGTGATTCTCGGGAGCGACCCATGAGATCCCCGGATATGTTTCAGTAAATCCGTCGTCGGACTATCCGAAACAGTAATACCTAACATGGTTTCTAGCAAAGCGCCATGCCTACCCATTCTCCAGAAATATCCACAAGAATAAGTGATCTATATCAGGCGTAGTAACGTAGTATTGCGTATTCGATCCAGTATCAGATGTCACATGTTAGGCCTGGGGCTGGATTGTGTCTGCCCCGTACGAAGCACATATCGGATCCTGGTAACTAGTCTTATAATGGATATAAACATGACCTAGTCATTAATATCCTGATACTGCAGCATATAAGAGAACGAGTTCCGTATCCTACGTGACCATCATCTCCCTATGACTGGAGTGATACTTCGTCTTGACATCACACCAACACACTACGATTCTCAATATACCCAGCAAAGGCGTACACAGAACCTGTTAAAGCCCTGGATGACCTAAACCAAAGTACATTGATGGTCGCAAGTATTAGCGTGCAAGTCTCAGGTTAAGACCAAATACACCTACCCGGATTTCGGACTTCCATAGACACATTCATACTACCAATGGAATTCTGAAGGGTCTATCCAGAGCGAAGTTGTTTCCCACCATCGGTAAAACACAACCTCCTACTACACTTACATGAGTATCCTATACCCAAATATATGAGAACTATGCCGTTATGCCCTCAAACGTGTACAAGTGTAATACTAGTCTTTACGCATTATCGATGTCTTCTATAATACTCTGACTAGGGATATTTAATGATTAAACCCTCGTGGATTGATACTGTCTTATATTATCTCAATCCAGGAACTAATCATAAGGACCTTCTATCATTTATACATCTTGGGTGATCTAATTACAAATGATAAGAGAGCAATTCCTTTGTCACACAGTTAATTTGTACAACAATACATGATCTGTACAAATAGTGACGCTATGGGTCATAATTGTCCAACAATCTCCCACTTGGCCTATAGCTAGTCACTCGAGTGTCCTACACCCGAACTATGTACGGTTCCTCAAACTGCTGAGAAAAATTTCGTTAGCGAATTTGCATGATTATCATCTGATGCGATTTATACAATTATTACATCGCCACGATGTATGATCCGAACGAATCAGATGAATAATCGAAGTATATATCTGGATCATTGATGAGACCATTAATTCTTTAGCCTCCGCTGTAGCCTAGCTCAGCTGCTAAATTAATTATATCTAATCTAATTAGATTTATTATCAACCCAAATGGCATCTATTGCTGCCTCAGTTGCAGCAATAACCCCCGTTTGTTGTTTATTCGGTAACAGTATCTTGCTTGGAAGATTTCCAGCTCACTGTTCTGTTATTCAAACTGTATAGTACCGTTATTATCGATTTGGAAACTTGCAATAGTGATCCCAGTGACTTCAAGTTCTCATTCTCCATAGTTTTAGACAACATCCTTAGTTCTCTAAGATACTCAAGGATGTTCTTAACATCAATCCAGTGACTATCACTTGGACTGGCCTGTTTGTGACTTCATATGCTCAAAGCGTATGAGACACTAGGTCGTGTACATTTATTCAATGTACGATTTCTCAGAGAGTGTTAACAACTATATATCTATTCCAGTAGATTTTTATTCCTAGAATAAAGGTTGTTTCTCCCAAGAATTCTACGGAGAATTTTCATGAAAGCCAAGCTCTCACCGATTGTTATTTGGGAAATTTCATTTCCAAGAAATGATATGTCATCATTACTTATAGGACAGCCACTGTCAGTGCGCTCCCACTAACCTCCTTTTATACACAAGAATCATTTCGTTTTGAATTAAATCATACACCATTATGATTATATCAAAACGATAATTCTAAGAACTCAATGCTTGCTTCAATCCATACATGGATTGAATAACCTGCAAACCATGTTTGCTAGTTTTGGTACGACAAAACCGTCAGGATATTGAAAACATCCTCCAAAAGGTTTCCGTTAAGGAAAGCGGTTTTGGCATTACAGCTGCCATATTTCATGAATGAAACATGCAGCATCAGCATGCATTATCCAAATGGGTTTACCGTGGCAACAGGTAAAAGGTTTCGTCGTGATCGACACAATGTTGATAACGATACCTTTTTCGCTACAAGCCTAGCTTTGTACGTTGGTATGTTGCCTTCCAAGTATGTCTTCCTTGAAGACTTATATAGTACCAATAGACAATGTCTTACGGTACATCAACAAGTGTCTAAACATAGTTGGTATACATGGAATCCATTTCGGATATCATGACACTTTGCCATAATAGGGAGTCGATACCTTGTATCACTTCCTCATACGTAGTCAGTTCGTATTCCTCAATAAGATTGACATCTTTATGAGGTGAGATCAGAAACCCATACCCCAAGTTGTTCTTTGACTCTCTCCGACTTACGCGGTTCTTGTGTATTCGAATATTACTGGTATAGTTTCATCCTTGATGAACTATTTGTGTTCCATTTAGATTCGGTGCCGGGAATAATATTACTCCGATTTTCATCGAGTTTTACTATCCTCCCACTTACCACTGCATATAGGTATTCCTCTTAGGAAAACCGCATGGTGACCAACAATTACATTGTTCTCTAGTGAGTTGTATAAGTACTATACTTTGGTTTCCCTAGGATAACCTACAACTTGGCACTTATCCGATTTGGGTTTTAGTTTGGTATCATCCAAACATATGCCTAGCATACCCAAATCATCAAGAATGAGAAAACCAAGTTTCTTTCCTGTTCATATCTAATATGAAGTCTGTCAAAGAAATTTTATGGAACCTTATTCAAAATAAGTTCTACACTGTTAATGCGTATCCGTTGAAGGAAATGGTAGCTCAGAGCGACTCATGATTAACCTCATCATTTCCAATAAAATTCGGTTTATCAGTTCGGATACATCGTCAAATTGACGTGTTCCGGGAGTAGTCCTCATTGAAAGAATAATATACTCTTTCAAGTATATTAGAAACTTATTGCTTAAGTATTTTCATCGTGGTATAACCGTGATGATTTAATACTTTAGCCGATCTATTTGTCTACTTCGTGTCGAAACTTTAAAAGTTTCCGATTTGTGTTTCGAAAGAAACACATAACCATAATGCGATGCCACATCCGTAAAGGTCACGAAATATTCATATCCACCTCTAGCCTAGCTAGACAATGGCCCATTTGCTTCACTATGAACTAGGGCTAACAGATCGGTGACATTTTCACTTTTACTAAGTAAATAGTGTTATAGGCACTTTGCCTAATAAACTAGATTCGTAGACTTTATTTGAATGGAATCAAATATGTCCTAGTACCCACTCTTCGGAAGTTTGGATATATGAGTCTTGTTTAATTGTGTCCCAGACAACAATGCCACATTTAAGTTTCTTCTGATCAAATCAGTTTGAGCTATTTGTTTGTCATGTTATACGTTTGAGATTTATTTATATTCAAAATATAAATTCTGTTATTCACATCTAATGTGTTTATCTCAATATCATCTTTATAAAATAAAATATTTTCGTGTTCTAGAATATAAGGGTATACCCGCAACGGGTTAAACCCTGATATAGAGATAATGTATCTAGTCAAACTAGTTACATTTTAACAGTTACCTAATTTAAGTACATACCCGAAGGCAGTTCCTAAACTTAGGTATCTATGGTTAAAACAACGATTTTCATCCCGCTTCCGATTCGCAGATTAATCTCAACTGAAGTCAGTATCCTGCTCATAGCAGATTCTGTACATCAGTATATATTTATGTACCACACTAAGTATTTAAAATCCAATTTCAATACTAGTCATGAATATAATTATGACAAACATATTTGAAGTCGGAGCCTTGCCCGTTCTTCAATTCCTTCATGTATGCTTTGTCCAAACGGCAGTCACGCTTCCGCGATCCCGTTTGCCACAATTTAGCCAGATATTTTGGGATATGTCCATTATGTTCCTAGAAGATTATAATGATTTTGACTTTGCCATTTTCCACATCTCAGAAGCGTTTGGCCTAGCCTTGGCCTTCTGGAATGTCGAAATAAGATGCGCCTTGCGCTTCCTGCCTTATTGCAAACTTTGGCTTTGACTCCTTGAGTATAGCCATTAACTCTCCAAGAGTTTAGTATTGCAATTTATTACTTATAAGATCTAAAAATAGATCTATGAAGATCCTTCAATTTAATTATCATACTATAAGGATATAATCCTTAGTTCTGATTAAGAAATTAAGGAGTCTATTTGGCAAGCCTTTTGGATTAAGCACTAAAGTTATTGTGGGACACAGAAACTGGACGACGCATGTTGTCCTAGGCTCAAGACCTAGTTGGGAGTATGGAGTAGCCCGCGGGGGACTAAACCGGAGAATAATGGAGTCGCCACCCAGTGTGAACCGAGAAAATGAGATTTAAGGCCGAACTCACCCCTCGCAAGGGAAGACCTCAAACCGTTGGGTTCGGAATGGTCCCTTACTTATGTCACTTATAATGAAAGGATTCGTGTAATAATTTAACCAAGCTTGAGTAACATTTATTTCCAAGAGTATCATGCTTTTAAATTCACATGCACAAAAATAAAACTTACACCTAAATTTGCATATATTTCTCATCTAAGATTGCATGCTTGAAAGTACATCAAAGTAGCAACGAACATACAACTTCATTAGCATATTGTATTCATGGAAACACAAGCACACACTAACAACACAAGCACACATAAAGGCGAATCAAATAATGGCGAACATGTGATTTCATAGACATATCATAAACAAATAGCCATTACATGTCCATGCACAAATAAAAGAGTCAACTAAGTACATAATGCAAAAAGACACTTAAGGATGCAATTAGGCATTAAAGTGAGCATGCTATGACGTGGTGCAAAAGAAGATAACTAATATGGATACAAGGACACATGTGAGCACTTTTCCAAGTGGTACGCGGAATTGTATCCCAAGTACAGACCGCACTACCGTCCATTCGGAATCGGCTACGGAATTTATGTCTGGGTTTCCATCCGATATACCACAAGAAATAATACTCAAATGATATCATGTTATGGATATGTGAATTGTAAAACGTTAAGCCAAGACTAAGGGATAGATGATGCAATCAATATATGAAAGACGCGACAAATATCATGGTAAAGGTAGCCTTTTAGGCTTTTCTTCCCCCAAATGGAGAACCTTTTTAGTCCAACACAATAAGCCCATGCGCTTTTCATTACAATGCGTACAAAGATAAAGATAACTATATGAAACTTCGTATAACCGAGTGAACACATCTTACATTCAACCGAATATATATCAACCGGCGCGGTAAAGCATCGTGGTAAAGGATTTTAACCCCTCCAAAAAGGGGACCTTTAATCCGACTTACTAAGCCCATGCGCTCGATTGCATCATGAATACAAAGAATAGAGACAATAATATCAAACTTAGTGTGCCCGATTGAACATATCTTACATTCAACCGAACACACATCTACCAGCGCGGCAAAGCATCGTGGTAAAGGGTTTTAACCCCTCCAAATAGGGGACCTTTAATCCGACTTACTAAGCCCATGCGCTCGATCGCATCATGCATACAAAAATAAAGACAATCATATCAAGCTTAGTATGCCCGATTGAACATATCTTACATCCAACCGAACACACATCAATCGGCGCGGCAAAGCATCGTGGTAAAGGATTTTAACCCCTCCAAATAGGGGACCTTTAATCCGACTTACTAAGCCTATGCGCTCGATCACATCATGCATACAAAAATAAAGACAATCATATCAAACTTAGTATGCCCGATTGAACATATCTTACATCCAACCGAACACACATCAACCGGCGCGGCAAAGCATCGTGGTAAAGGATTTTAACCCCTCCAAATAGGGGACCTTTAATCCGAATTACTAAGCCCATGCGCTTGATCGCATCATGCATAAACAAGTAACATGCGGAATTCAAATGACGAAAAATAAATAAATCAAAGCAACATGAAACAAAAGAAGGTGTCGTTTACTCAAGCGGTACGTGGAGTTGTATCCCAAGTACAGATCATACTACCGACCATCCGGAATCGGCTATGAAATTTATGTCCGGGTTTCCATCCAATATACCGCGAGAGTTGACACATCTTTCATTTTATTCCAAAGCCACAACATACAATATTTCATAATACATGCATATTTATCTACTCAAGGGCCACAACATGCATTTCCACATAACAATCATGCGAACAATACTCAATAAATAATGAAAATAAAACAGAAAATGAATGTGAAAAATACCCTCAGGTCTAACCTTTTATGTCGACTTTCGGACTCGCGTTTCACGGCCGTCGGAAGGGCTATCGCTCCACAACTCTTCTGGTTCACTGGTTTGCGTTTTACCTCACTGTTTCGCTGCTTAAACTACTGTTTTAACCTCCGTTTTACTGCTATTTCCTTGCGGTTTTCTGGTCACTGTTTTGGTTGTATTTTTTCACTGTTTTTGCGATTTTTAGAGGCTAGGGGCTGCTGTTTTGGAAGGGTTCCAGGGGTAGTTTTTGTTACTGTTTTGGGCAGTTTTTGGGACAATTTTGGGACAGTTCTGGTGGCAGTTTATTCACTATTTGGGGGACTATTTTAAGATATTTGGGTACTGTTTTTGGGGTGTATTGTGGAGGGTATATGCGGCAGTTCAATGCTTGTGTTCAAGGCTGTTTAATGCTTGTTTATGGCTTATGGCAGTGGGCGCTTATGTGAGTGGAACAGTTGGTTGCGTGGCTATGAAAGGAACAGCTGGTTGCGTGGCTGTGAGACTTTGGCGCGAAGGGTTCTTTTGTGCGCAAAGGAGCAGGCTGATGACGTCGTGGCTTGTGGCTAATGGCAGGTGGCTGAGAGTTGTGTGTGGCGAGAGTTGTGTGCTGAGGGCTATGAGCTGGGCGCAAACGTGAGGGTTAGGCGTGTGCTAGGTGAAGTGGCAAGGCAGGTGGGCTGATTTACGTGTAAAGAGAGGGCAATGGATTTTTGTTGAGGGACGTGTGGGCTATGGAGCTAGGGGCGTGATGGCTGGGTACGTTTGATGCGTTGTGGATATTGTGGAGGGCTTGGTGCATGAAGGCAAGAAGCAGGTGTCGTGGAGTTGGGTGAGTTTCAGGGGGCCATGCGAGGCTTCTTCACGTGGAGATGGCTTGCGTTTGTTGGCAGGCTAGGATTGTTTGTGGAGAGAGAGAGACCGAATGCTATTAGGGTTTATTTTTTTGTGTTAGCCGTGAGTGAGAGTGTGAATGAGAGAGCTCTTAGGGTTGATTTAGTGTGTGTTTTATAGTTGTCAATTAGGGTTTGCATGGATAGGGATTTGTAATATCTAATTAGTGTCACAAAAGGAAAATATATATATTTGATTGGGGGACAAATTTTGGTGAATTAGGAAGGTTGAATATTTGATTGGTTTAGATTAGGAATACAATATTTTTAATTTGTTATGATTGATTTTAATTAGGCATTTAATTTGTTAATTAAGTGAGTAAATATTTTAAATTCTTGAGTGATTTATTAAATTAGGAAGTGATTTATTTTAATTTTGGTAATGATTTATTTAATTTTGGTATTAGATTTAATTTGTTTTAATTAATTTGGTAAATGGTTTAATTATTTAATTTAATTTAATTACATTATCTAATTAATATTTAATTTAATATTTGATTTAATTTGGGTGTAATTTAGGGTGATGGGCGTGTGGGCCTAGTCATGGTGGGCTAGGTTTGTGTGTGGGCTAGATGGGATTTGGGCTAAGGGTGTGTTTTAAAACAAAGGTCCAACAAGCAAACCCGAAGCAAAACAAGCGAACTAAAATCCAACAAAATACCGATTCCCTTCCGACGTCCATTTCCCGCGGCTCCCGCGACTTAAAAGGTAGTGCCTCCAAATGAGACTCATCATCGGGTTTCACATGCAAAAATGTAATGCCTATAGTCCCCCCCACTTTGATGGGACTTGTGCAGTGTGTGACTTTGAACAATCCTATCAAAGTTATGCAATGCATTTCTACTTACCTAGCTTGCCAGCTGCCACTTGACTTGCCATGTGTTGAGTTGAGTTGATTTGGTGGTGAGGTGCTGCGACCCCTAGTTCATTCCCGAACCGTGCTCCATTTTTGGAGTGCCATTTTCGGCATCTGTTGTGTGTGTTCCATTTTGGAACGCCATTTTCGGCATCTGTTGCGTGTGCTCCATTTTGGAACGCCATTTTCGGCATCTTGTTGTGTGTGCTCCATTTTGGAGCGCCATTTTCGGCATCTATTGTGTGTGCTCCATTTTGGAGTGCCATTTTCGGCCTCTGTTGTGGTAGCGGTCCATTTCTGAACCGTGCTGTCTGAGAATGTGGCTCATTTTTGAGCCGTTACTTGATGAGGTGGTCTTTGCCGCTACAATCATGTGAATACAAAACATAAATTATATGTATATGATATGTATGCATGTATGTATGGATGCATGATGCTGATGTAGGCCTCGCCCCCAAACCGATACCGATGTGGGCATCACCCCTAAACTGACACTGATGTAGGTCTCGCCCCTAAACTGATACGGATGTGGGCCTCGCCCCCTAAACTGATACTGTTGTGGGCCTCGACCCTCGGGATTCATCCCCAAACTGATACTGATGTGGGCCTCGGCCCTGGGACTCATCCCCAAACTGATACTAATGTAGGCCTCGGCCCTGGGCCGATACTGATATGGGACTCGCCCAAAACTGATACTGATATGGGCCTCGCCCCCAGCTGATACTGATCTGGGCCTCGCCCCCAACTGATACTGATATGGGCCTCGCCCCCAGACTGATACTGATATGGGCCTCGCCCTAAACTGATACTGATGTGGGCCTCGCCCCCAACTGATACTGATATGGGCCTTGCCCCCTAGAATGATACTGCTGATGTGGGCCTCGCCTCCTAGACTGATACTGCTGATATGGGCCTCGCCCCCAGACTGATACTGATATGGGCCTCGCCCCCAGACTGATACTGATATGGGCCTCGCCCCAAACTGATACTGATGTGGGCCTCGCCCCCAACTGATACTGATATGGGCCTCGCCCCCAACTGATACTGATGTGGGCCTCACCCCCAACTGATACTGATATAGGCCTTGGCCCCAGACTGATATTGATGTGGGCCTCGCCCCCTAGACTGATACTGCTGATATGGGCCTCGCCCCCAGACTGATACTGATATGAGCCTCGCCCCCAGACTGATACCGCTGATATGGGCCTCGCCCCTAACTGATACTGATATAGGCCTCACCCCTAGCTGATACTGATGCGGGCCTCACCCCCAACTGATACTGATATGGGCCTCGCCCCTAAACTGATACTGATATGGGCCTCGCCCCCAGCTGATACTGATGTGGGTCTCACCCCAACAGATAATGACATGGGCCTCGCCCCAGACTGATACTGCTGATATGGGCCTTGCCCCCAGACTGATACTGATATGGGCCTCACCCCCAGACTGATACTGATATGGGCCTCGCCCCAAACTGATACTGATGTGGGCCTCGCCCCCAACTGATACTGATATGAGCCTCGCCCCCAGCTGATACTGATGTGGGCCTCACCCCCAACTGATACTGATATGGGCCTTGGCCCCAGACTGATATTGATGTGGGCCTCGCCCCCTAGACTGATACTGCTGATATGGGCCTCGCCCCCAGACTGATACTGATATAAGCCTCGCCCCCAGACTGATACCGCTGATATGGGCCTCGCCCCTAACTAATACTGATATAGGCCTCACCCCTAGCTGATACTGATGCGGGCCTCACCCCCAACTGATACTGATATGGGCCTCGCCCCCCAGCTGATACTGATATGGACCTCGCCCCCAGCTGATACTGATGTGGGTCTCACCCCAACAGATACTGACATGGGCCTCGCCCCAGACTGATACTGCTGATACGGGCCTCGCCCCCAGACTGATACTGATATGAGCCTCGCCCCCAGACTGATACCGCTGATATGGGCCTCACCCCTAACTGATACTGATATAGGCCTCACCCCTAGCTGATACTGATGCGGGCCTCACCCCCAACTGATACTGATATGGGCCTCGCCCCCCAGCTGATACTGATATGGACCTCGCCCCCAGCAGATACTGATGTGGGTCTCACCCCAACAGATACTGACATGGGCCTCGCCCCAGACTGATACTGCTGATATGGGCCTTGCCCCCAGACTGATACTGATATGGGCCTCACCCCCAGACTGATACTGATATGGGCCTCGCCCCAAACTGATACTGATGTGGGCCTCGCCCCCAACTGATACTGATATGAGCCTCGCCCCCAGCTGATACTGATGTGGGCCTCACCCCCAACTGATACTGATATGGGCCTTGGCCCCAGACTGATATTGATGTGGGCCTCGCCCCCTAGACTGATACTGCTGATATGGGCCTCGCCCCCAGACTGATACTGATATGAGCCTCGCCCCCAGACTGATACCGCTGATATGCGCCTCGCCCCTAACTGATACTGATATAGGCCTCACCCCTAGCTGATACTGATGCGGGCCTCACCCCCAACTGATACTGATATGGGCCTCGCCCCCCAGCTGATACTGATATGGACCTCGCCCCCAGCTGATACTGATGTGGGTCTCACCCCAACAGATACTGACATGGGCCTCGCCCCAGACGATACTGCTGATATGGGCCTTGCCCCCAGACTGATACTGATATGGGCCTCGCCCCCAGACTGATACTGATATGGGCCTCGCCCCAAACTGATACTGATGTGGGCCTCGCCCCCAACTGATACTGATATGAGCCTCGCCCCCAGCTGATACTGATGTGGGCCTCACCCCCAACTGATACTGATATGGGCCTTGGCCCCAGACTGATATTGATGTGGGCCTCGCCCCCTAGACTGATACTGCTTATACGGGCCTCGCCCCCAGACTGATACTGATATGAGCCTCGCCCCCAGACTGATACCGCTGATATGGGCCTCGCCCCTAACTGATACTGATATAGGCCTCACCCCTAGCTGATACTGATGTGGGCCTCACCCCCAACTGATACTGATATGGGCCTCGCCCCCCAGCTGATACTGATATGGACCTCGCCCCCAGCTGATACTGATGTGGGTCTCACCCCAACAGATACTGACATGGGCCTCGCCCCCAGACTGATACTGCTGATATGGGCCTTGCCCCCAGACTGATACTGATATGGGCCTCGCCCCCAGACTGATACTGATATGGGCCTCGCCCCAAACTGATACTGATGTGGGCCTCGCCCCCAACTGATACTGATATGACCCTCGCCCCCAGCTGATACTGATGTGGGCCTCACCCCTAACTGATACTGATATGGGCCTTGGCCCGAGACTGATATTGATGTGGGCCTCGCCCCCTAGACTGATACTGCTGATATGGGCCTCGCCCCCAGACTGATACTTATATGAGCCTCGCCCCCAGACTGATACCGCTGATATGGGCCTCGCCCCTAACGATACTGATATAGGCATCACCCCTAGCTGATACTGATGCGGGCCTCACCCCCAAATGATACTGATATGGGCCTCGCCCCCCAGCTGATACTGATATGGGCCTCGCCCTCAGCTGATACTGATGTGGGTCTCACCCCAACAGATACTGACATGGGCCTCGCCCCCAGACTGATACTGCTGATATGGGCCTTGCCCCCAGACTGATACTGATATGGGCCTCGCCCCCAGACTGATACTGATATGGGCCTCGCCCCAAACTGATACTTGCGGGCCTCGCCCCCAACTGATACTGATATGAGCCTCGCCCCCAGCTGATACTGATGTGGGCCTCACCCCCAACTGATACTGATATGGGCCTTGGCCCCAGACTGATATTGATGTGGGCCTCGCCCCCTAGACTGATACTGCTGATATGGGCCTCGCCCCCTAGACTGATACTGCTGATATGGGCCTCGCCCCCAGACTGATACTGATATGAGCCTCGCCCCCAGACTGATACCGCTGATATGGGCCTCGCCCCTAACTGATACTGATATAGGCCTCACCCCTAGCTGATACTGATGCGGGCCTCACCCCCAACTGATACTGATATGGGCCTCGCCCCCCAGCTGATACTGATATGGGCCTCGCCCCTAGCTGATACTGATGTGGGTCTCACCCCAACAGATACTGACATGGGCCTCGCCCCCAGACTGATACTGCTGATATGGGCCTTGCCCCCAGACTGATACTGATATGGGCCTCGCCCCTGTGATTCATTCCTGAAGACTACTGACATTGTATTGCTGCTGCTTCTGGTTTGCTTGCATTCGACGCTTTCTTTTTTTTTTCTCCTTTGAAACCTGTTATTACAAAACAGAACAAACAAAAAAGGATGCAAATATGTTACGTGTATGCATGCATGCATGATTGAGTTTCCTATCCCGTTGGGTTAGGTCTTCTACTGGTACTCTTGGTGGCTGCTCGGTCTCTTGACAAGTCTGCTCTTTTCCCTAACCAACGGGTATCTATGATGGCTTTCAGAACACAAGGGTTAGCATGATGTATGTATGCATGGGGTGCATGAGATGCATGTAACATATATAACATACTAAATCAACTAAAATTTTCAAACAAATCGGCCCGTTATCATTTCAGAAGCTTTTGGGCTAACTGTCATAGGAGTGAACTCGTCCCAATTTAAATGGCCCAACGAGTTCACATCTCATGGCAATGAGCCCAACTAAATCCAAATGGTAATGTTCCGAACACAAGCATAAAGTGGCCCATCAACACTTAGAAGCCTTTGGCCCAATCGTCATAAAATACGTTCTTGTCCCAGTTTATATGGCCCAACAAGCCCATATCCCATGACAAATGGTCCAAATGGATCCAAACGACGATATTCCCAAACACAAGCATAAAATAAAGATAATGCAAACATAAAACAATGATTTCTACAGAATGGCCCATCAACATTTCAGAAGTTTGGGCCTAATGGTCATAAGGTACGAACTCGGCCCAGTTTAAATGGCCCAGCAAGTTCGCATTTCTGACAATAGTCCAACTGCATCCAAATGAGGATGGTCCACAAGCACATACTTAAGGAAATAATTGTTACTTTAACCATACAACCCCGGTCTATGGGTGGGTTCGCAAGAGTGTAGACTAAGGCTCTCACCGGCGAAGGATGGCCCACAACTAGGTCTCCCAAATCAAGGGTTCGAGCGACCAAGTGAGCGCACCCTTTTTTATACACTAAGGTACGTGCCAATAAGCTATGGTGTGTGACTGACTGTCAAATGGATTTCCCATTGTAGATTCCCCAGAGGGAGGGTGGAGCGAGGATCACTTAAATACCCAAGCCTCTTACGCTCTTATCGCTTGGTGTCAGGAATAAACAATGAGTCCTCCAAATTAGTCCATCACAATAGGCTATGAGCAGATGGCTATCTAGGTGCCTTCATGGCTTTTTCTTCTAGAAAGGTAGTGAGTGAAGGAAGACACCAAACCATTACCTAGCCTCAAAATGCCTTTGATTAAACCCTCACTTCATCCACAATAGACACGGTCAATTAGAACATAAATCCAAACATTACAAGACAATATTTTGGGGCCGATTCTCTATCCCCAGTGGAGTCGTCAGACTGTGGGACACAGAAACTGGACGATGCATGCTGTCCTAGGCTCAAGACCTAGTTGGGAGTATGGATTAGCCCGCGGGGGACTAAACCGGAGAATAATAGAGTCGCCACCCGGTGTGAACCGGGAAAATGAGATTTAAGGCCGCACTCACCCCTCGCAAGGGAAGACCTCAAACCGTTGGGTTCAGAATGGTCCCTTACTTATGTCACTTGTAATGAAAGGAGTCGTGTAATAATTTAATCAAGCTTAAGTAACACTTATTTCCAAGAGTATCATGCTTTTAAATTCACATGCACAAAAATAAAACTTACACCTAAATTTGCATATATTTCTCATATAAGATTGCATGCTTGAAATTACATCAAAGTAGCAACGAACATACAACTTCATTGGCATATTGTATTCATGGAAACACAAGCACACACTAACCACACAAGCACACATAAAGGCGAATCAAATAATGGCGAACATGTGATTTCATAGACATATCATAAACAAATAACCATTACATGTCCATGCACAAATAAAAGAGTCAACTAAGTACATAATGCAAAAAGACACTTAAGGATGCAATTAGGCATTAAAGTGAGCATGCTATTACGTGGTGCAAAAGAAGATAACTAATATGGACACAATGACACATGTGAGCACTTTTCCAAGTGGTACGTGGAATTGTATCCCAAGTACAGACCGCACTACCGTCCATTCGGAATCGGCTACGGAATTTATGTCTGGGTTTCCATCCGATATACCACAAGAATAATACTCAAATGCTATCATGTTATGGATATGTGAATTGTAATACTTTAAGCCAAGACTAAGGGATAAATGATGCAATCAATATATGAAAGACGCGGCAAATATCGTGGTAAAAGTAGCCTTTTAGGCTTTTCTTCCCCCAAATGGAGAACCTTTTTAATCCAAAACAATAAGCCCATGCGCTTTTCATTACAATGCGTACAAAGATAAAGATAACTATATGAAACTTCGTATACCCGATTGAACACATCTTACATTCAACCGAATATATATCAACCGGCGCGGCAAAGCATCGTGGTAAAGGATTTTAACCCCTCCAAATAGGGGACCTTTAATCCGACTTACTAAGCCCATGCGCTCGATTGCATCATGAATACAAAGAATAGAGACAATAATATCAAACCTAGTGTGCCCGATTGAACATATCTTACATTTAACCGAACACACATCTACCGGCGCGGCAAAGCATCGGGGTAAATGGTTTTAACCCCTCCAAATAGGGGACCTTTATGTTGGATAATATGACCCATAACGTCACTATTTGTACAGATCACGGTGTTGTTGTACAAATTAACTATGTGACAAGGAAATTGCACTCTCATCATTTGTGATTAGATCACCATATATGTATAAATGAAGAGAGGTCCATATGATTAGTTCCTGGATTGAGATGATATGAGACAGTATCAGTCCACGAAGGATTAATCATTAAATATCCCTAGCCGGAGTATTATCGAGACAAGACATCAATAATGCGGAATAGGCTAGTATTGCACTTGTGCGCGTTGTGAGGGCACAACGGCATAGTTCTCATATATTTGAGTATTGGATACTTATGCAAGTGCGATAGGAGGTTGTGTTCACCGATGGTACGGGAAACAGCTTCGCTCTGGATAGACCCCTCGGAATCCCATTGGTATTATGACTATGTGTCTATGGGAGGCCGAAATCAAGGTAGGTGTGTATAGTCTTAACCTGAGACTTGCATCGCTAATACTTGCGATAATCGGTAGACTTTGGTCTTGGGGGTACAGGGCTTTAACCGGTTCTGCGTACACCACTTCTGGGTTTATCAGAGAGTCGGTGTATTGGGTGTGATGTCGAGACGGAAGTATCACTTCAGTCATATTGGAGATGATGTCACGCAGGATACGGTATTAGTGCTCTTAAGTGCTGGCCGGCCATCGGGATATTATGACAAGGTCATGTATATCCGATTAGAGACTAGTTACCAGACATCCGACATGTGCTTCGGACGGGGCAGACACTTATCCAACCCCAGCCCTAGCACGTGACTATCCGATACTGGGCTGATATACGCAATACTAATACTACGGTATACTACGCGCTTGATACAGATCTATATATCCTGTAAGAATATTTCTGGAGAATTGGGTAGGCATGGCGCTTTACTAGAAGCCAACCTTGTCTTGTAAATCGGTATAAACGTAGTACGAGGTACTTACGTGTTCGGATAGTTCGACGACCGTATTTACTGCCAACATATCCGGAGATCTCATGGGTCGCTTCCCAAAGATTCGCCGATGATGTATAACTCGCACTATGATTAATCTGGGATTAATTAGTAAAGAGAGAAGATTAATTTCAAGAGAGAGAATTAAATCTGGGATTAATCACTGAGAAATTGCACTCTCATCATTTGTGATTAGATCACCATATATGTATAAATGAAGAGAGGTCCATATGATTAGTTCCTGGATTGAGATGATATGAGACAGTATCAGTCCATGAAGGATTAATCATAAATATCCCTAGCCGGAGTATTATCGAGACAGGACATCAATAATGCGGAATAGGCTAGTATTGCACTTGTGCGCGTTGTGAGGCACAACGGCATAGTTCTCATATATTTGAGTATTGGATACTTATGCAAGTGCGATAGGAGGTTGTGTTTCACCGATGGTACGGGAAACAGCTTCGCTCTGGATAGACCCCTCGGAATCCCATTGGTATTATGACTATGTGTCTATGGGAGGCCGAAATCAAGGTAGGTGTGTATAGTCTTAACCTGAGACTGCATCGCTAATACTTACGAAAATCGGTAGACTTTGGTCTTGGTGGTACAGGGCTTTAACCGGCTCTGCGTACACCGCTTCTGGGTTTATCAGAGAGTCGTAGTGTATTGGGTGTGATGTCGAGACGGAAGTATCACTTCAGTTATAGTGGAGATGATGTCACGCAGGATACGGTATTAGTGCTCTTAAGTGCTGGCCGGCCATCGAGATATTATGACAAGGTCATGTATATCCGATTATAGAGACTAGTTACCAGACATCCGACATGTGCTTCGGACGGGGCAGACACTTATCCAGCCCCAACCCTAGCACGTGACTATCCGATACTGGGCTGATATACACAATACTACGGTATACTACGCTTGATACAGATCTATATATTCCTGTAAGAATATTTCTGGAGAATTGGGTAGGCATGGCGCTTTGCTAGAAGCCAACCTTGTCTTGTAAATCGGTATAAACGTAATACAAGGTACTTACGTGTTCGGACAGTCCGACGACCGTATTTGCTGCCAACATATCCGGAGATCTCATGGGTCAGTTCCTGAAGATTCACCGATGACGTATGACTCGCACTTTAATTAATCTGGGATTAATTCGATGAGAGAGAAAATTAATCTGGGATTAATTACGGAGATATTTTATCTCGGATAAAATATCGTTAAAGAGAGAGAACGATTAATTTGGAATTAATCGGTAAAATTAATATATTCAATATATTAATCGAAACTGGATTTCGACGCGGAATTAAAATTGGATTTTAATTCGGGCGAACGAATTAATTTAGAATTAATTCGTTAGCGACTGAATAGTGATTTCGCTAGGCGTGATCATTTAATTACGACGCGACGGAAAATTCGTTAATTTGGAATTAGCGAACCCGAGCCCGGGATTGTTTGCGAGCACATTCGCATTTTCGAATTCGAGTGCGGCACGCAAGTCAAATCAAGCGTCAAATCGCAAGTCACATCAAACGTCAAATCACATGTCACTTTGAGTGATGTGACATTTGAGTGATTGATGTGAGTTGATTTGTAGTGATTGACAAGCATTTAATGCTTGCTTTTTGGAATTAAAAGAAAAGGTAAATGGTTTATTAATTCTTGGAAAAATATAAACCCTTTTACATTTTTATTTCCAATACTTCACTCTCTCTCCCTTTTTTTTTACGGTTTTTGCGTTTGGAGCCAAAAATGGAGCCAAAATTTGCTCTTCTTCTCTCACGGTCTTGGACCGTTTTCTCTCTCTGTTTTTCTGGTTTTCACCGAACAAGATGGAGAAGAAATGATCTTGTTGCAAGATCTTTGTGCTAGCACACTCTAGGAGGCATACCAAGGTGATAGGGAAGTGTCTCATGAGCATGGAAAAGCTTGAAGCTTGGAGCTTCAATGGAGGTCATCAATGGCCGAACAAGGAGAAGACCACCACCACCAACGCCGAGCAGTCCACCTGTGCGCAGCTCACTGCCGAGCAGCAACATGCAGTGCGTTTTTTGTCTTTGTTTCATTTCATCAAAACCCATCAATGTGAGTGTGAATTCCGCCTAACTCCTATGTGTATTCATGCGTTTTTCTTGCTTGATTTCATGATTTTGGGACCTATATTAGAAACTCAACACTTTAATCCGACTTACTAAGCCCATGCGCTCGATCGCATCATGCATACAAAAATAAAGACAATCATATCAAACTTAGTATGCTCGATTGAACATATCTTACATCCAACCGAACACACATCAACCGATGCGGCAAAGCATCGTGGTAAAGGATTTTAACCCCTCCAAATAGGGGACCTTTAATCCGACTTACTAAGCCCATGCGCTCGATCGCATCATGCATACAAAAATAAAGACAATCATATCAAACTTAGTATGCCCGATTGAACATATCTTACATCCAATTGAACACACATCAACCGGCGCGGCAAAGCATCGTGGTAAAGAATTTTAACCCCTCCAAATAGGGGACCTTTAATCCTACTTACTAAGCCCATGCGCTCGATCGCATCATGCATAAACAAGTAACATGCGGAATTCAAATGACGAAAAATAAATAAATCAAAGCAACATGAAACAAAAGAAGGTGCCGTTTACTCAAGCGGTACGTGTAGTTGTATCCCGAGTATAGATCATACTACCGTCCATTCGGAATCGGCTATGAAATTATGTCCGGGTTTCCATCCGATATACCGCGAGAGTTGACACATCTTTCATTTTATTCCAAAGCCACAACATACAATATTTCATAATACATGCATATTTATCTACTCAAGGGCCACAACATGCATTTTCACATAACAATCATGCGAACAATACTCAATAAATAATGAAAATAAAACAGAAAACGAATGTGAAAAATACCCTAAGGTCTAACCTTTTATGTCGACTTTCGGACTCGCGTTTCACGGCCGTCGGAAGGGCTATCGTTCCGCAACTCTTCCGGTTCACTGGTTTGCGTTTTACCTCGCCGTTTCGCTGCTCAAACTACTGTTTTAACCTCCGTTTTGCTGCTGTTTCCTCGCAATTTTCTGGTCACTATTTTGGTTGTATTTGTTCACTGTTTTGACGATTTTTGGAGGCTAGGGGCTGCTGTTTTGGAAGGGTTCCAGGGGCAGTTTTTGTTACTGTTTTGGGCAGTTTTTGGGACAATTTTGGGACAGTTCTGGTGGCAGTTTATTCACTATTTGGGGGACTGTTTTAAGAGATTTGGGTACTGTCTTTGGGGTGTATTGTGGAGGGTATATGCGGCAGTTCAAGGCTTGTGTTCAAGGCTGTTTAAGGCTTGTTTGTGGCTTATGGCAGTGGGCGCTTATGTGAGTGGAACGATTGGTTGCGTGGCTATGAGAGGAACTGCTGGTTGCGTGGCTGTGAGACTTTGGCGTGAAGGGTTCTTTTGTGCGCAAAGGAGCAGGCTGATGACGTCGTGGCTTGTGGCTAATGGCAGGTGGCTGAGAGTTGTGTGTGGCGAGAGTTGTGTGCTGAGGGCTATGAGCTGGGCGCAAACGTGAGGGCTAGGCGTGTGCTAGGTGAAGTGGCAAGGTAGGTGGGCTGATTTACGTGTAAAGAGAGGGCAGTTGGCTTTTTGTTGAGGGACATGTGGGCTATGGAGCTAGGGGCGTGATGGCTGGGTACGTTTGATGCGTTGTGGAGATTGTGGAGGGCTTGGTGCATGAAGGCAAGAAGTAGGTGTTGTGGAGTTGGGTTAGTGTCAGGGGGCCATGCGAGGCTTCTTCACGTGGAGATGGCTTGTGTTTGTTGGCAGGCTAGGATTGTTTGAAGAGAGAGAAGGACCGAATGCTATTAGGGTTTATTTTTTTTTGTTAGCCGTGAGTGAGAGTGTGAATGAGAGAGCTCTTAGGGTTGATTTAGTGTGCGTTTTATAGTTGTCAATTAGGGTTTGCATGGATAGGGATTTGTAATATCTAATTAGTGTCACAAAAGGAAAATATATATTTGATTGGGGGATAAATTTTGGTGAATTAGGAAGGTTGAATATTTGATTGGTTTAGATTAGGAATACAATATTTTTAATTTGTTATGATTGATTTTAATTAGGCATTTAATTTGTTAATTAGGTGAGTAAATATTTTAAATTCGTGAGTGATTTATTAAATTAGGAAGTGATTTATTTTAATTTTGGTAATGATTCATTTAATTTTGGTATTAGATTTAATTTGTTTTAATTAATTTGCTAAATGGTTTAATTATTTAATTTAATTTAATTACATTATCTAATTAATATTTAATTTAATATTTGATTTAATTTGGGTGTAATTTAGGGTGATGGGCGTGTGGGCCTAGTCATGGTGGGCTAGGTTTGTGTGGGGCCAAATGTGTGTGGGCTAGACGGGGTTTGGGCTAAGGGTGTGTTTTAAAACAAAGGTCCAACAAGCAAACCCAAAGAAAAACAAGCGAACTAAAATCCAACAAAATACCGATTCCCTTCCGACGTCCGGTTCCCGCGACTTAAAAGGTAGTGCCTCCAAATGAGACTCATCATCGGGTTTCACATGCAAAAATGCGATGCCTACAGTTATCATCACATAAATCTTCCAAGGATTATGTTCTACTATTTTCTTAACTCCGGGCTTAGGCCTAAGATGTTATTTTATCAAATAAAGTAATTTCTTAGTTTTCAGGACTATCCTGAAACTTTATTCCTAATTTGAAAATTAAAGTCATTTAAAACATTTTTCACCCAGGATTATGTTTTAAACACCAATCTTTCAATTTATCTTAATTCTAATAGTCCAACTATTTAATCAACGATTTGAGGTACTATTTATTATAATGATTACTATAGTCCAACTATATAATCAATTATAATTTAATAGGTTAAATTCAATTATATTGATTACTATAATCAAATTATAAAATCAACTATTAATTGAAAGTTTGAATACCGTCCAACTGTTTATTAAAACAACATTAATTATTAGTCCAACTAATAAATAATTTATCGACGAATGAATTGTGAAATGAGCGCGTATGGCAATTTACTAAACGAATATTGCAAATTCAATACTTGCCTCCCACTATTTTTCGGCGAGCCTCTAACCCTCTGTCGAGTACTCGGGAAACCGCGTTTTCTAGTGGGCTAGGATCCCGTTAAATAGCACACAATCTTTACTTTGGCCAACAAATTGTATGATAATTAACTAGGTAGATCTCTAAGATCAATTAGATCTCATCCAATTCCTAGATCCAGTAGGGGGACGTCCAAGTCCGAAACATATATCCTATATATGCCAATATATTCAATATATTGCCTAACCTTTTTCCTCTGAATCAACTAAGTCTGGGCTTTGGCACAACAAACTTAGTGATCCCAGTTAAGCGTGACCCATTGACCTTGGAAAGCTTCGTAATCAATGTCAATGGACAAGAAGTGATCTTGACTTTGGCCAACAAATCACAACTTGGACAAGACACCGATATGGAACAAAGCCTTCCTGATTCAAACACATCCTCGACGGATAAAGGCCTTGACTTTGGCCAACAAACCAATGCCAGTCTTAGATCTTGAGTAAGAATCACTCAATGGAAGGAAAAACGCTTAATATTTTGTGAGGGTTTTTCGCGTGCAAATTGCCAACCAATTTATTATCTTTGTTAAGGTCTCATCATCATACACCCTTAAACATGTATTCTAAACACATAATAAGGCGCGTAAATAAAATAATAATTATATGCGGATGGATACTTAACACATTGATCCTAGATCAAATCTCTCCATTTCCTCTCTCCCGCTAGCACAAGTATTTGCTTCTACCCGTTACATAACACTTTTAAAGAAACCTCATTTACATTGGGGGAATAGGTGAGAAGAGAAATACAAAGAGTATGGAGGTAATAGGCTGGACACGCAGGTCCAATTAATAAATTCTAAATTTATTACAACAATTTCAAAAATTGGCCCACCAATCTAATATCCATCTGATATACATTATTAATGCATCGCAACCATGTATTCACACAAGCATGTTATCAATCAATCAAATCCAATTAATTAATCTGATAATTAATGACCATCCAATGTTCAAACAACGATTTGATTTTGGGCGAGTCAAACTCGTTTTGCGAATAAGTACTCAAAGTACGAATTCTTGAATTAAATTAAACTACAACATTAAATCCAATTTAATATGCATTTAATACTAATTCACTATTTAATTCCAAATTAAATATTACACTTTAATAACGAACCTTTACGACTTAAATTCCAAATTTAATCGTTATGGGTCTCAAAGCCCGATTAACGTCCAACGTTAAATTTAATTAAAGTCCAATGGGCTTTTAATTAATTTCTTTAAGGCGTGGACTTTTGGTCAACTTGGGTCAAACCCAATAACCAAAGCCCAATCAAGGAATAACCCCATAAGCCTAGAAATCAATTTAGGCCCATTAGGCCCAATTAAAATAATTAAGGTCCTTTAGTCGCATTTGGACTTTATAGAAACGGTTTTGGGCCCAATTGGATCCAACCAATTTAGCCTAAACCTAACTTGGTACAACCAAGCCCAATAAGCCCATTTACAACATTACAAGCCCAAACCCAATTTAAGCCCATTTAATTAAATCACAAAAATTCCAATTTCACAATTTAATTAAACTAAAGTGTATTACATAATTAATTACCCAATTAACATTTCTAAAACATCAATTAGCCTAATTAATTATCCTTATCAATACTAAATCATATCCAACACAATTTTAACAAAAACTCAAACCCATATACCATGCTATAGTCTCGGCAATGTGGGGTTTTTCAAATCAATTCTGAATTCCATCCAATTAAATTCTAAATCAACATTCCCAATTGATTCCAACTCATCCAATGAATCAAAATTCAAAAATTCCAAGACAAATTAGGGCACATGTATTCGGCCAAGCCTAAATATTTGGGCAAAATTGTTCCAAACCATTTTTCTTGAAATTGATCCAATCAAACTTCAATTAAACATAATTTAAGCATACTTAATCATCCAATTTCATCAAATCATGCTCAAACACGTTTTACCCAATTTTAACCCTAAATCAAGTTTCATGCTTTTAACAACGCTCTGATACCATTGTTGGAGTTCTACGGTCCCAAGGATCGAATAACAAGCATAAAACATACATGTGTATACATCGAGGAAGTTGCAGAATACTTACATCGAGTGGTTGAGCGATGCGGTGGACAATAAAAATATTTTTCTGCCTCCTTGATGCTTGGTAGTCCACTATTTTTCAGCTTCTCCAAATTCGGCCATGGGGATCCATGAAGCTCCAAGCTTCTCAAATGGTATTCCAAGCCCACGGGTGGGTTTCCCTATCACCTTCGCAGGACTCCGATGTGTGCTAGCACTCTTGATTTTTGCCATAAAAATCACTATTTGCTTCCCTTCATTCTCGGTAAACCAGAAAATAGAAGAAAGAAATTGGTCCTAGACCGTGTTAGAGAAGAAGGAGTTTTGGCTCCAAAATCGTGTAAAAGGGAGAGAGAAAGAGTAAAATGTGTTTTATTGAAATTGATTTTCTAAAATCAAAACATATACCAAATGTTAGCTTTCAAAAAGTCAACAAGGTACAAGCTTTAAAAGCTCTCAACAACTCCCATCAATCAATCAATCAAGTGACAAGTTGTCACATCACTCAAAGTGACTAATGATTTGACGCTTGATGCGACTAGCGATTTGACGCTTGTTGTGACTTGCGTGCCGCACTCGAATTCGAAATACGAATGTGCTCGCAAACACTCCCGGGCTTGGGTTTGCTAATTCCAAATTAACGAATTTTCTGTTGCGACGTAATTAAATAATAATGCCTAGCAAAATCATTATTCACGTCGCTAACATATTTAATTCTAAATTAACTCATTCGCCCGAATTAAAATCTAATTTCAATTCCGCGTCGAAATCCAATTTCATATAATATATCCAATATATTATTTTATCGATTAATTCCAAATTAATCGTTCTCTCTCTTTTATTAATATTTTATCCCAGATAAAATATCTCCGTAATTAATCCCAGATTAATTTTCTCTCTCATTTAATTAATCCCAGATTAATAAAGTGCGAGTCATACGTCATCGGTGAATCTTCGGGAAGTGACCCATGAGATCCCCGGATATGTTGGCAGTAAATCCGGTCGTCGGACTATCCGAACATGTAAGTACCTAGTACTACGTTTGTACCGATTTACAAGACAAGGTTGGCTTCTAGCAAAGCGCCATGCCTACCCAATTCTCCAGAAATATCCTTACAAGAATAAGTGATCTATATCAGGCGTAGTATACGTAGTATTGCGTATTTCGATCCAGTATCAGATGTCACATGCTAGGCCTGGGGCTGGAATTGTGTCTGCCCCGTACGAATCACATATCAGATCTCTGGTAACTAGTCTCTATAATCGGATAAACATGACATAGTCATAATATCCCGATAGCTGCAGCATATAAGAGAATGAGTTATGTATCCTACGTGACCATCATCTCCACTATGACTGGAGTGATACTTCCGTCTTGACATCACACCCAACACACTACGATTCTCAATATACCCAGCAAAGGCATACACAGAACCTGTTAAAGCCCTGGACGACCTAAAACCAAAGTACATTGATGGTCGCAAGTATTAGCGGTGCAAGTCTCAGGTTAAGACCAAATACACCTACCCGGATTTCGGAATTCCATAGACACATAGTCATACTACCAAGGGAATTCTGAGGGGTCTATCCAGAGCGAAGCTGTTTCCCATACCTTCGGTAAAACACAACCTCCTACTATAATTACATGAGTATCCTATACCCAAATATATGAGAACTATGCCGTTATGCCCTCACAACGCGAACAAGTGTAATACTAGTCTTTTACGCATTATCGATGTCCAATCTCGATAATACTCTGACTAGGGATATTTAATGATTAAACCCTCGTGGATTGATACTGTCTCATATCATCTCAATCCAGGAACTAATCATAAGGACCTCCTATCATTTATACATCTTGGTGATCTAATCACAAATGATAAGAGAGCAATTTCCTTTGTCACATAGTTAATTTGTACAACAGCACCATGATCTGTACAAATAGTGACGCTATGGGTCATAACTGTCCAACAGATGAGACCTTAACAAAGATAATAATTGGTTGCCAATTTGCACGCAAAAAACCCTCACAAAATATTAAGCGTTTTTCCTTCCATTGAGTGATTCTTACTCAAGATCCAAGACTGGCATTGTTTGTTTGGCCAAAGTCAAGGCCTTTGTCCGTCGAGGATGTGTTTGAATCATGAAGGCTTTGTTCCATATCAGTGTCTTGTCCAAGTTGTGATTTGTTGGCCAAAGTCAAGATCACTTCTTGTCCATCGACATTGATTACGAAGCTTTCCAAGGTCAATGGGCTTTGCTTAACTGGGATCACTAAGTTTGTTGTGCCAAAGCCAAGGCTTAGTTGATTCAGAGGAAAAAGGTTAGGCAATATATTGGATATATTGACATATATAAGATATATGTTTCGGACTTGGATGTCCCCCTACTGGATCTAGGAATTGGATGGGATCCAATTGATCTTAGAGATCTACCTAGTTAATTATCATACAATTTGTTGGCCAAAGTCAACATTGTGTGTTATTTAACGGGATCCTAGCCCACTAGGAAACACGGTTTCCCGAGTACTCCACAGAGGGTTAGAGGCTCGCCGAAAAATAGTGGGAGGCAAGAATTAAATTTGCAATATTCGTTTAATTACTTGCCATACGCGCTCAATCACAATTCATTTGTCGTTAAATTAAATGTTAGTTGGACTAATATTTAAATGGTTGTTTTAATAAAACAGTTGGACTATATTCAAACTATTCATTTATAGTTGATTATATAATTGGTTTATAGTAATCAATATTTTTGAATTAAAAAATTTCAATTAATAGTTGATTTTATAATTGGATTATAGTAATCAATATAATTGAATTTAATCTATTAAATTATAGTTGATTAAAAAGTTGGACTATAGTAATCATTATAATAAATAGTACCTAAATCGTTGATTAAATAGTTGGACTATTAGAATCAAGATAAATTGAAAGATTAGTGTTTAAAACATATTCCTGGGTGAAAATGAATTTAAACGACTTTAATTTTCAAATTGGGAATAAAATTTTAGGATGGTCCTGGAAACTAATAAGTTATTTTATTTGATAAAATAACATATTAGGCCTAAGCCCGGAGTTAAGTAAATAGTAGAGCATGATATTTGGAATATTCATGTAATGATAACTTTAGTGCTTAATCCATTAAGCTTGCCAAATAGATTCCTTAATTTCTTAATCAGAACTAAGGATTAGATCCTTAAAGTATGATAAAGAAATTGAAGGATCTTCATAAATCTATCTTTAGATTTTAGAAGTAATAAATTGCAATTATAAACTCTTTGAGAGTTAATGGCTATACTCAAGGAGTCAAAGCCAAAGTTTGCAATAAGGCAAGAAGCGCAAGGCATATCTTACTTCGACATACTAGAAGGCCAAGGCTTGGCCAAAGGCTTCTGGAATGTGAAAAGGGCAAAAGGCAAAGTCATTATAATCTTCTGGGAAGATAAAAGACATATCCCAAGATATCTACCTAAAATGTGGTAAACGGGGACACGGAAGCGTGACTGCCATATGGACAAGGCATACATGAAGGAATTGAAGACGGGCAAGGCTACGACTTCAAATATGTTTGTCATAAACATGTTCGCAACTAGTTTTAAAATTGGATTTTAGATACTGGATGTGGTACATAAATATGTACTGGTGTGCAGAATCTGCTATGAGCAGGATACTGACTTCGGATGAGATTCATCTGTGATTCAGAAACGAGACGACAGTCGCTGTTTTAACCGTAGATACCTAAGTTTAGGAACTACCATTCGGGTATGTACTTAAATTAGGAAACTGTTAAAATGTAACTAGTTTGACTAGATACATTATCTCTATATCAGGGTTTAACCCGTTGCGGGTATATCTTTGTATTCTAGAACACTAAAGTGTTTTATTTTATAAAGATGATATTGAGATAAACACATTAGATGTGAATAACAGCATTTATATTTTGAATATAAATAAATTTCAAACATATAACATGACAAACAAATAGCTCGAACTGAATTAATCAGTTGAAACTTAATTATCGCATTGATGTCTGGGACACAATTAAACAAGACTCGTATATCCACACTTTTGAAGAGTGGATACTAGGACAAATTTGATTCCATTCAAATAATGTCTACGAATCTAGTTTATTAGGTAAAGTGCCTGTAACACTATTTACTTAGTAAAAGTGTAAGTGCCACCGATCTATTAGCCCTAGTTCATAGTGAAGCAAGTGGGGCCATGTATAGCTAGGCTAGAGGTGGATATGAATATTTCGTGACCTACACGGATGTGGCATCGCGTTACGGTTATATGTGTTTCTTTTGAAACACAAATCGGAAACTATTAGAGTTTCGACACGAAATAGACCAATAGATCGGCTAAAGTATAAAACCATCACGGTTAGATCATGATGAAAATACATAAGCGATAAGTTTCTCAAATACTTGAAAGAGTATAGTATTCTTTCAATGAGGACTCCTCCCGGAACACGTCAGTTTGACGGTGTGTCCGAACGAAGAAACCAAATGATGTTGGAGATGATAAGGTTAATTATGAGTCGCTCTGAGCTACCATTTCCTTCAACGGATAAGCATAAACAGTGCAGAACTTATTTAGAATAAGGTTCCATAAAAATCTGTTTGATAGATTTCATATTAGATATTTGTTGGACAATTATGACCCATAGCGTCACTATTTGTACAGATCATGGTGTTGTTGTACAAATTAACTATGTGACATAGGAGATCGAACTCTTATCATTTGTGATTAGATCACCTAGATATATAAATGATAGGAGATCCCTATGATTTGTTCCTGGACGGAGAATGATATGAGACAGTATCAGTCCATGAAGGATAAATCATTAAATATCCATAGTCAGAGTATTATCGAGATTGGACATCGATAAATAAGTAAAAGACTAGTATTACACTTGTGCGCATTGTGAAGGCACAACGGCATAGTTCTCATATATTTGGGTATAGGATACTCATGCAAGTGTAATAGGAGTTTGTGTTTTACCGTTGGTACGGGAAACAGCTTCGCTCCGAATAGACCCCCTCAGAATTCCATTGGTCGTATGACTATGTGTCTATGGAAGTCCGAAATCAGGGTAGGTGTATTTGGTCTTAACCTGAGACTTGCACCGCTAATACTTGCGACAATCAATATACTTTGGTTGCGGTCGTCCAGGGCTTTAACAGGTTCTATGTACGCCAATGCTGGGTATATTGAGAATCGTAGTGTATTGGGTGTGATGTCAAGACGGAAGTGTCACTCCAGTCATATGGAGATGATGGTCACGTAGGATACGGTACTAGTACTCTTAAGTACTACAGTCATCGGGATAAAATGACAAGGTCATGTTTATCCGATTATAGAGACTAGTTACCAGACATCTGACATGTGCTTCGTACGGGGCAGACACAATTCCAGCCCAAAGCCTAGCACGTGATCATCCGATACTGGACAGAAATACGCAATACTACGTATACTACGCCTGATATAGATCCTTTATTCCTTTAAGGATCTTTCCGGAGAATTGGGTAGGCATGGTGTTTTGCTAGAAGCCAACCTTGTCTTGTAAATCGGTATAAACATAGTACGAGGTACTTACGTGTTCGGATAGTCCGACGACCGAATTTACTGCCAACATATCCGGGGATCTCATGGGTCGCTTCCCAAAGATTCGCCGATGACGTATGACTCGCACTCTAAATTAATCTGGGATTAATTAGAAGAGAGAAAATTAATCTGGGATTAACTACGGAGATATTTTATCTGGGATAAAATATCAATTAGAGAGAGATAACGATTAATTTGGAATTAATCGATAAATTAATATATTTGATATATTAAACGAAATTGGATTTCGACGCGGAATTAAAATTAGATTTTAATTTGGGCGAACGAGTTAATTTAGAATTAATTCGTTAGCGACGTGAATAGTGATTTCGCTAGGCGTAATCATTTTATAACGACGCAATGCAAAATTCATTAATTTGGAATTAGCGAACCCGAGCCCGAGATTATTTGCGAGCGCATTCGCATTTCGAATTCGAGTGCGGCACGCAAGTCAAATCAAGCGTCAAATCGTTAGTCACAACTAGCGTCACTTCAAGCGTCAAATCACTTGTCACTTTGAGTGATGTGACTTGACAACTTGATTGAGTGAAGTGAGTGGTTGAAGCATTAAATGCTTGACTTTTTGAAAGCCAAATTCATGCCAAATGAATTTGAAATTCAAATGTCTGTATAAGATACACAAATTTGGAACAACCAAACACAACGCTCTCTCTTTTACTCATCTCTCTCTCACACGCCCATGGAGGGAAAATTGTTCACTGGTTCTGTCAAAAACCGAGAGCAATGGGAAGCTTGAGTGTGTGATTTTTGTGGCAAAAATCACAATAGCTATCACTCCAAGAGACATGCGAAGGTGATAGGGAAGTCCACCCATGAGCCGAGAATCAAATGACGAAGCTTGGAGCTTGGTTTCTTGTTGATTGAAGGCCAAAATAGTGAGCACTTCACTGCCACTGCCGTGAGCAGTCCATGGAGCAGAAATGGAGTTTTGTTCGTCAAAGCGTCGCTCAACCGATCGATGTGAGTATTCCGCAACTTCTTCGATTTGTATTCGCACATATTTCATGCTTATTATTGATCTTGGGACCTTAATAGAAATCAACAATATGAACAGGAAAGAAACAAGGTTTTCTCATTCCTGAAGATTTGGGAATGCTAGACATATGTTTGGATGATACCAAACTAGAACCCAAATCGGATAAGTGCCAAAGTTGTTGGTTATCCTAGGGAAACCTAAGTAAAGTACTTATACAACTCACCAGAGAATAATGTAATTGTTACTCACCATGCGGTTTTCCTAAGAGGAATACCTATATGCAGTGGTAAGTGGGAGGAAAGTAAAACTTGATGAAAATCGGAGTAATACTATTCCAGGCACCGATTCCTTAATGGAACACAAATAGTTCATCAGGGATGAAACTATACCATAATCTTCGAATACACAAGAACCACGTAAGTCGGAGAGAGTCAGAAAACAACCTGGGGTATGGGTTTCTGATCTCACCTCATAAAGATGTCAATCTTATTGAGGAATACGAACTGACTACGTATGAGGAAGTGATATAAGGTATCGAATCCCTATTATGGCAAAGTGCCATGATGTCCGAAATGGATTCCATGCATACCAACTAAGTTTGGATACTAGTTGATGTACCGCAAGGCATTGTGCCTATTGGTACTATATAAGTCTTCAAGGAAGACGTACATGGAAGGCAACATATCAACGTACAAAGCTAGACTTGTAGTGAAAAGGTATCGTTATCAACATTGTGTCGATTACGACGAAACCATTTACCTGTTTCCTCGATAACTTCATTTGGATAATGCTTGCTAATGCTGCATGTTTCATTTATGAAATATGACAGCTGAACGTCAAAACTGTTTTCCTTAACGGAAACCTTTAGGAGGATGTTTATAACATCCTGACGGTTTTTTCATACTATAACTAGCAAACTGTTGGACAATTATGACCCATAGCGTCACTATTTGTACAGATCATGGTGTTGTTGTACAAATTAACTATGTGACAAAGGAGATTGGTCTCTTATCATTTGTGATTAGATCACCAAGATGTATAAATGATAGGAGGTCCATATGATTAGTTCCTGGATTGAGATGATGTGAGACAGTATCAATCCACGAAGGTTTAATCATTAAATATCTATAGTTAGAGTATTATCGAGATTGGAAATCGATAATGCGTAAAAGACTAGTATTACACTTGTGCGCGTTGTGAGGGAATAACATCATAGCTCTCATATATTTGGGTATAGGATACTCATGCAAGTGTAGTAGGAGGTTGTGTTTTACCGATGGTACGGAAAACAGCTTCGCTCTAGATAGACCCCTCGGAATTCCATTGGTAGTATGACTATGTGTCTATGCAAGTTCGAAATCAGGGTAGGTGTATTTGGTCTTAACCTGAGACTTGCACCGCTAATACTTGCGACAATCAATATACTTTGGTTTTAGGTTGTCCAGGGCTTTAACAGGTTCTGTGTACGCCTCTGCTGGGTATATTGAGAATCGTAATGTGTTGGGTGTGATGTCAAGACGGAAGTATCACTCTAGTCATAGTGGAGATGATGGTCAAGTAGGATACGAAACTGACTCTCTTATGTATTGCAGTCATCGGGATAAATTGACTAGGTCCTGTTTATCCGATATAGATACTAGTTACCAGAGTTCTGATATGTGCTTCATATGGGGCAGACACAATTCTAGCCCTAGGCCTAGCACATGACATCCGATACTGGATCGAAATACGCAATACTACGTATACTACTCCTGATATAGATCACATATTCCTGTAAGGATATTTCTGGAGAATTGGGTAGGCATGGCGCTTTGTTAGAAGCCAACATTGTCTTGTAAATCGGTACAAACGTAGTACTAGGTACTCCGACGACCAGATTTACTGCCAACATATCCGAGGATCTCATGGGTCGCTTCCCGAAGATTCACCGATGACGTATGACTCGCACTTTATTAATCTGAGATTAATTAGATGAGAGAGAAAATTAATCTGGGATTAATTACGGAGATATTTTATCTGGGATAAAATATCATTAAAGCGAGATAACGATTAATTTGGAATTAATCGGTAAAATAATATATTCGGTATATTATACGAAATTGGATTTCGATGCGGGATTGAAATTAGATTTTAATTCGGGCGAACGAGTTAATTTAGAATTAATTCGTTGGCGACGTGAATAGTGATTTTGCTAGGCATAATTATTTAATTACGTCGCAACGTAAAATTGTTAATTTGGAATTAGCAAACCCGAGCCCGGGATTGTTTGCGAGCGTATTCGGATTTCGAATTCGAGTGCGGCACGCAAGTCAAATCAAGCGTCAAATCGCTAGTCACATCAAGCGTCAAATCATTAGTCACTTTGAGTGATGTGACAACTTGTCACTTGAGTGATGTGAATAGTTTATGTGAGTTGTTGGAAGCAATTAATTGCCAATTTTTGGCTCCAAAACTTGTTGACTTTTGGAAAGGCATATACAACTTTTGGTAAATGAATTTTATTAATTCAATTGTGTATGAGATACACAATCCATCAACCAACACACACAACTCTCTCTTCTCTTTCTTCCTCTCCTATTCACGCCCATGGGGCTAAAATTTCTTCTTTTTTTCACAGCTCACTACTGTGAGTCATGGAGAAGGAAAGAGTGATTTTTGTGGCAAAAATCAAGAGTGCTAGCACACATTTGACTCTTGCGAAGGTGATAGGGAAACCAACTTGTGAGCATGGAATTTCATTACAAATCTTGGAGCTTGCATGGAGGACCATTGCCGATTCTTGGAGACCAAAACCAGTGGACTGCCGAGCCTTGGAGGAGGAGAAAAAGATTTTTTTTTCGTGGACGCATCGCTCAACCGCTCGATGTAAGTATTCCACAACTTCCTCGTGTATTCACATGTTGTTTTATGCTTGATAATCGATCCTCGGGACTTAGAGATTTCCCAACAATGGTATCAGAGCGAGTAAAAGCATGAAACTTGAATTTACGGTTAAAATTAGGTAAATTGATTTTGAGCATGATTTGGTTGAATTGTTTGATTAAGTATGCTTAAATGATGTTTTATTGAAGATTGATTGGATCAATTTCATGAAAAATGGTTTGGAACAATTTTCCCCAAATTATATGGCTTGGCTAAATCTTGGATGAACCCTAATGTCTTGGAATTTTTTATTTTTGATTCATTGGATGACTTGAAATCAATTGGGAATGTTGATTTAATGTTGAATTGGATTCAACTGGATTGGATTTGAAATTGGAAAAAATATACCCACCATTGCTGAGACATATATGAGCATGAAATGAGTTTGATTTTTGATAAAATGTGTTGGACATGTTTTGTTGATAATAAGCATAATTAATTAGGCTAATTGATGTTTTGGAAATATTGAATTGGGTAATTAATTATGTAATACACTTTGTTTAATTAAATATGAAATTTGGAATTTTTATAGTTTAATTAATTGGGCTTAAATTGGATTTGGGCTTGAAAAGTTGTAATTGGGCTTATTGGGCTTGGTTTTACCAAGATTGGTTTAGGAAAATTGGTTGGATCCAATTGGGCCCAAAACCATTTCCATAAAGTCCAATTATGACTAATGGACCTTTAACTTTAATTGGGCCTAATGGGCCTAAATTGGTTTCTAGGCATATAAGGGTGATTCCTTAAATGGGCTTTGGTTATTGGGTTTGACCCAAGTTGACCAAGAGTCCATGCCTTAAGAAATTAATGAAAATCCCATTGGACTTTAATTAAATTAACATTGGATGTTAATTGGGCTTTGAGACCTGTAACAATTAGATTTAGAATCTAAGTCGTAAAGGTTCGTTAATAAAGTGTAATATTTAATTTAGAATTAAATAATGAATTAGTATTAAATACAAATTAATTAGATTTAATGTTGTAGTTTAATTTAATTCAAGAATTCATACTTTGAGTACTTATTCGCAAAACGAGTTTGACTCGCGCAAAATCAAATCGTTGTTTGAACATTGGATGGTCATTAATTATCATTTAATTAATTGAATTAGATTGATTGATAACATGCTTGTGTGAATACATGGTTGCGATGCATGAATAATGTATATTGGATGGATATTAGATGGGTGGGGCAATTTTGGAAATTATTGTAATAAATTTAGAATTTATTAAATTGGACCTGCGTGTCCAGCCTATTACCTCCTTTCTCATTGTATTTCTCTTCTCACCTATTCCCCTCAATGTAAATGAGGTTTCTTTAGAAGTGTTATGTAACGGGTAGAAGCAATACTTGTGCTAGCGGGAGAGAGGAAAGGGAGAGATTTGATCTAGGATCAATGTGTTAAGTATCCATCCGCATATCATTATTATTTATTTATTTACACGCCTTATTATGTGTTTATAATGCATGTTTAAGAGTGTATGATGATGAAACCTTAACAAAGATAATAATTTGGTTGCCAATTTGCACGCGAAAAACCCTCACAAAATATTAAGCGTTTTTCCTTCCATTGAGTGATTCTTACTCAAGATCCAAGACTGACATTGGTTTGTTGTCCAAAGTCAAGGCCTTTGTTCGTCAAAGATGTGTTTGAATCACGAAGGCTTTGTTCCATATTGGTGTCTTGTCCAAGTTGTGGTTTGTTGGCCAAAGTCAAGACCACTTCTTGTCCATCGACATTGATTACGAAGCTTTCCAAGGTCAATGGGTTCCACTTAACTGGGATCACTAAGTTTGTTGTGCCAAAGCCAAGGCTTAGTTGATTCAGAGGAAAAAGGTTAGGCAATATACTGGATATATTGGCATATATAAGATATATGTTTCGGACTTGGAAGTCCCCCTACTGGATCTAGGAATTGGATGGGATCCAATTGATCTTAGAGATCTACCTAGTTAATTATCATACAATTTGTCGGCCAAAGTCAAGATTGTGTGATATTTAACGGGATCCTAGCCCACTAAGAAACACGATTTCCCGAGTACTTGACAGAGGGTTAGAGGCTCGCCGAAAAATAGTGGGAGGCAAGTATTGAATTTGCAATATTCGTTTAGTAACTTGCCATATACGCTCATTTCAAATATTGCGTCAAATAAATTAAATGTTAGTTGGACTAATATTTAAATAGTTGTTTTAATAAACAGTTGGACTATATTCAAACTAATTCATTATAGTTGATTATATAATTGGATTATAGTAATCAATATATTTGAATTAACCATTTCAATTAATAGTTGATTTTATAATTGGATTATAGTAATCAATATAATTGAATTTAACCAATTAAATTATAGTTGATTATATAGTTAGACTATAGTAATCATTATAATGAATAGTACCTAATATCGTTGATTAAATAGTTGGACTATTAGAATTAAGATAAAATTGAAAGATTGACATTTAAAACATAATCCTAGGGAAAATATATTTAAATGGTTTAATTTTCAAATTGGGAATAAAATTTCAGGATGGTCCTCGAAACTAATAAGTTACTTTATTTGATAAAATAACATATTAGGCCTAAGCCCGGAGTTAAGCAAATAAGTGGAACATGATATTTGGAATATTCATGTGATGATAACTTTAATGCTTAATCCATTATACTTGTCATATCGACTCCTTAATTTCTTAATCAGAACTAAGGATTAGATCCTTAAAGTATGATAATGAAATTGAAGGATTTTCATAAATCTATACTTAGATTTTAGAAGTACTAAAATTGTAATACAAAACTCTTGGAGAGTTAATGACCATTTTCAAGAAGATAAAGCCAAAGTTGGCAATAAGCAAGAAGCGCAAGGTGCACCTTACTTCGACATTCTAGAAGGCTAAGGCTTGACCATAGGCTTCTGGGGTACCGAAAAGGGCAAAGGAAAAATCATTATAATCTTCTGGGAAGATAAAGGACATATCCCAAAATGTTTGCCTAAATTGTGGCAAACGGGATCGCGGAAGCATGACTGCCGTTTGGACAAAGCAGACATGAAGGAATTGAAGAACGAGCAAGGCTCTGACTTCAAATATGTTTGTCATAATTATGTTCACTACTAGTACTAAAATTGGATTTTAGATACTTAGTGTGATACATAAATATGTACTGATGTGCAGAATCTGCTATGAGCAGGATACTGACTTCAGTTGAGATTAATCTGCGAATTGAAAACGGGACGAAAGTCGCTGTTTTAACTGTAGATACCTAAGTTTAGGAACTACCTTTTGGGTGTGTACTTAAATTAGGAAACTGTTAAAATGTAACTAGTTTGACTAGATACATTATCTATGTATCAGGGTTTAACCCGTTGCGGGTATACCTTTATATTCTAGAACACTAAAGTGTTTCATTATATAAAGATGATATTGAGATAAACACATTAGAAGTGAATAACAATATTTATATTTTGAATATAAATAGATCTCAAACATATGACATGACAAACAAATAGCTCAAACTGATTTGATCAGAAGAAACTTAAATGTGGCATTGATGTATGGCACACAATTAAACAAGACTCGTATATCCACACTTTCGAAGAGTGGGTACTAGGACATATTTGATATTATTCAAATATAGTCTACGAATCTAGTTTATTGAGCAAAGTGCCTAAAACACTATTTACTTGGTAAAAGTGTAAATGCCACTGATCTGTTAGCCCTAGTTCATAGTGAAGCAAGTGGGCCCATGTCTAGCTAGGCTAGAGGTGGATATGAATATTTCGTGACCTTCAACGGATGTGGCATCGCGTTATGGTTATGTGTTTCCTTAGAAACACAAATCGGAAACTGTTACAATTTCGACAAGAAATAGACAAACAGATCGGCTAAAGTATTAAACCATCACGGTTTGACCATGATGAAAATACTTAAGCAATAAGTTTCTCAAATAATTGAAAGAGTATAGTATTATTTCAATGAGGACTCCTCCAGGAACACGTCAACCTGACGGTGTGTCCGAACGGAGAAACCGAATTTTTTTGGACATGATAAGGTTAATCATGAGTCGCTCTGAGCTACCATTTCCTTCAACGGATATGCATTAACATGTAGGTTTCTAATATAGGTCCCAAGAATCATGAAATCAAGCATAAAATTCGCATGAATACACAAAGGAATAAGGCGGAAACTTTACTCACATTGAACGGTTTGGATGCGAAGAACAAGATCCATTTTCCTCCTTGTTGAAGCTCGGTTTTGGACTCCATTGAGCTGCTGGGATGCTCGGTTGGGGCTGTTTTGATGCCTTCAAAAATTGGCCATGGGAGACCTCCATTGAAGCTCCAAGCTTCAAGCTCCAAAAATGGATTCCAAGCTCATAAATTCGTTTCCCTATTCACCTATGTATAACCCAAGGTGTGCTAGCACTTCTCATCTTCCTTGCTTCTCTCAAATTCGGTCCAACCAGAAATTTGGTGAAGAAATCGGCTTGAAGCCGTGAGAAGAGGAAGAAGAAAAGAGAGAGAATGGGAGAATAGAAATGCGTAAAAGAAGAGTGGAGAGAGAGAAAGAAAAACAAATGTAAGTGTTTTTATAATTTTCAAATTAATAAAAAACCATTTACCAATTCTTTTTACTTTCCATTAAATGCTAAAGTCCAAAAAGTAAAAGCAAAAGTTGCTTTTTCAACTTCTACATCAATCACTCAAATCAAGTGACAACATGTCACATCACTCAAAGTGACATTTGATTTGACGCTTGATGTGACTTGCGATTTGACGCACGATTTGACTTGCGTGCCGCACTCGAATTTGAAATGCGAATGCGCTCGCAAATAATCCCGGGGTCGGGTTCGCTAATTCCAAATTAATGAATTTTCCGTTGCGTCGTAATTAAATGATTACGCCTAGAGAAATCACTATTCACGTCGCTAACGAATTAATCCTAAATTAATTCGTTCGCCCGAAATAAAATCCAATTTTAATTCCGCGTCGAAATCTAATTTCTAATAATATATCAAATATATTATTTTATCGATTAATTCCAAATTATCGTCTCTCTCTCTTTAATTAATATTTTTATCCCAGATAAAATATCTCTGTGATTAATCCCAGATTAATTTTCTCTCTTCTATTAATCCCAGATTAATTAAGTGCGAGTTATACGTCATCGGTGAATCTTCGGGAAGCGACCCATGAGATCCCCGGATATGTTGGCAGTAAATAAATAGGTCGTCGTCGGACTATCCGAACACGTAAGTACCTCGTACTACGTTTATACCGATTACAAGACAAGGTTGGCTTCTAGCAAAGCGCCATGCCTACCCAATTCTCCAGAAATATTCTTACAGGAATATTAGATCTGTATCAAGCGTAGTATACCGTAGTATTGTGTATATCAGCCCAGTATCGGATAGTCACGTGCTAGGGCTGGGGCTGGATAAGTGTCTGCCCCGTCCGAAGCACATGTCGGATGTCTGGTAACTAGTCTCTATAATCGGAATACATGACCTTGTCATAATATCCCGATGGCCGGCCAGCACTTAAGAGCACTAATACCGTATCCTGCGTGACATCATCTCCACTATGACTGAAGTGATACTTCCGTCTCGACATCACACCCAATACACTACGACTCTCTGATAAACCCAAAAGTGGTGTACACAGAACCGGTTAAAGCCCTGTACCACCAAGACCAAAGTCTATCGATTATCGTAAGTATTAGCGATGCAGTCTCAGGTTAAGACTATACACACCTACCTTGATTTCGGCCTCCCATAGACACATAGTCATAATACCAATGGGATTCTGAGGGGTCTATCCAGAGCGAAGCTGTTTCCCGTACCATCGGTGAACACCACCTCCTATCGCACTTGCATAAGTATCCTATACTTATATATATGAGAACTATGCCGTTGTGCTCTCACAACGCGCACAAATGCAATACTAGCCTATTCCGCATTATCGATGTCCTGTCTCGATAATACGACTAGGGATATTTAATGATTAATCCTTCGTGGACTGATACTGTCTCATATCATTCTCAATCCAGGAACTAATCATATGGACCTCTCTTCATTTATACATCTAAGGTGATCTAATCACAAATGATGAGAGTACAATCTCCTTTGTCACATAGTTAATTTGCTACAACAACACAATGATCTGTACAAATAGTGACGCTATGGGTCATTTTGTCCAACATAACAGTGCAGACCTTATTTTGAATAAGGTTCCATACAAATCTGTTTGACAGTATTCATATTAGATATGAACAGGAAAGAAACCGGGTTTCTCATTCCTGAAGATTTGGGTATGCTGGGCATATGTTTGGATGATACCAAACTAAAACCCAAATCGGATAAGTGCCTAAGTTGTAGGTTATCCTAGGGAAACCAAAGTATAGTACTTATACAACTCACTAGAGAACAATGTAATTGTTGCTCGCCATGCGATTTTCCTAAGAGGAATACCGATATGCAGTGGTAAGTGGGAGGATAGTAAAACTCGATGAAATTCGGAGTAATACTATTCCAGGCACCGATTCCTTAATGGAACACAAATAGTTCATCAAGGATGAAACTATACCAGTAATCTTCGAATACACAAGAACCACGTTAGTTGGAGAGAGTCAGAAAACAACCTGGGGTACGGCTTTCTGATCTCACCTCATAAAGATGTCAATCTTATTGAGGAATACGAACTGACTACGTACGAGGAAGTGATACAAGGTATCGACTCCCTATTATGGCAAAGTGCCATGATGTCTGAAATGGATTCCATGTATATCAACTACGTTTGGATACTAGTTGATGTACCACAAGGCATTGTGCCTATTGGTACTATATAAGTCTTCAAAGAAGACATACATGGAAGGCAACATACCAACATACTAAGCTAGGCTTGTAGCGAAAAGGTATCGTTATCAACATTGTGTCGATTACGACGAAACCTTTTACTTGTTGCCATGGTAAATCCATTTGGATAATGCTTGATAATGCTGCATGTTTCATTTATGAAATGTGGCAGCTAAATGCCAAAACCGCTTTCCTTAACGGAAACCTTTTGGAGGATGTTTTCAACATCCTGACGGTTTTGTCATACCAAAACTAGCAAACAAGGTTTGCAGGTTATTCGATCCATGTTTGGATTGAAGCAAGCAATGGATTCTTGGAATTATCGTTTTGATGTAATCATAATCGTGTATGATTTAATTCAAAATGAAAATGATTCTTGTGTATATAAGGAGGTTAGTGGGAGTGCACTGACAGTGAAAGTCCTAAGTAATGATAATATATCATTTCTTGGAAATGATATTCCCATAAAAACCATTGGTGAAAGCTTGGCTTTCATATGAAAATTCTCCGTAGAATTCTTGGGAGAAACAACATTTATTCTAGGAATAAAGATCTAGTGGGATAGATTTAAAGTTGTTGACACTCTCAGAGAACTAGTACATTTAAATATGTACGCTTCCTGCTGTCTCATACGCTTTGAGCGTATGGAGTCACAATCGGGCCAATCCAAATGATAGTCATTGGATTGAAGTTAAGAACATCCATTAATATCTTAGAAGATCTAAGGATGTTGTCTTATAATATGGAGAAGGAGAACTTGAAGTGACTTGGATCACTGCTGCAAGTTTCATAACCAATAAAAACGACTATAAGTCGTAACAACGGTACTACAAAGTTTGAATAACGGAAAAATGAGCTGGAAATATTCCAAGCAAGATACTGTTACCGAATAAACAACACAAGCGGGTTATAGCTGCAGCTGAGGGCAGCAATAGAAGCCTTCTGGATGGATAATAATCTAATTAGATTAGATATAATTCTGTTAGCAGCTGAGCTAGGCTTCAGCACAGGTTAAAGAATTAATGGTCTCATCAACGATCCAGATATGTACTTCGACTATTCATCTGATTCGTTCGGATCATACATCGTGGCGATGTGATGATCGAATAAATCGCATCAGACGATAATCATGCAAATCCGCTAACGAAAGTCTTTTCTCAGTAATTTGAGCGAACCGTACATAGTTCGGGTGTAGGACACTCGAGTGACTGGCTATAGGCCAAGTGGGAGATTGTTGGACAGTTATGACCCATAACGTCACTATTTGTACAGATCATGGTGTTCTTGTAAAAATTAACTATGTGACAAATGAGATTGCTCTCTTATCATTTGTGATTAGATCACCAAGATATATAAATGATAGGAGGTCCATATGATTAGTTCTTGGATTGAGATGATATGAGACAGTATCAATCCACGAAGTTTTAATCATTAAATATCCCTAGTCAGAGTATTATCGAGATTGGACATCGATAATGAGTAAAAGACTAGTATTACACTTGTGCGCGTTGTGAGGGCATAACGACATAGTTCTAATATATTTGGGTATAGGATACTCATGCAAGTGTAGTAGGAGGTTGTGTTTTACCGATGGTATGGAAAATAGCTTCGCTCTAGATAGACCCCTCGAAATTCCATTGGTAGTATGACTATGTGTCTACGGAAGTCCGAAATCAGGGTAAGTGTATTTGGTCTTAACCTGAGACTTGCACCGCTAATACTTGCGACAATCAATATACTTTGGTTTAGGTCGTCTCCAACGCTTTAACAGGTTCTGTGTATGCCTCTGCTGGGTGTATTGAGAATCGTAGTGTGTTGGGTGTGATGTCAAGACGGAAGTATCACTCCAGTCATAGTGGAGATGATGGTCACATAGGATACGAAACTGGTTCTCTTATATACTGCAGTCATCGGGATAAAATGACTAGGTCATGTTTATCCGATATAGAGACTAGTTACCAGAGATCTGATATGTGCTTCGTACGGGGCATACACAATTCAAGCCCCAGGCCTAGCACGTGACATCCAATACTGGATCGAAATACGCAATACTACGTATACTATGCCTGATATAGATCACATATTCCTGTAAGGATATTTCTGGAGAATTGGGTAGGCATGGCGCTTTGCTAGAAGCCAACCTTGTCTTGTAAATCGGTAGAAACGTAGTACTATGTACTTACGTGTTCGGATAGTCCGACGACCAGATTTACCGCCAACATATCCGGGGATCGATAATACGGAATAGACTAATATTACACTTGTGCGCGTTGTGAGGGCATAACGGCATAGTTTTCATATATTTGGTTATATGATACTCATGCAAGTGTAGTAGGAGGTTGTGTTTTACCGATGGTTCGGAAAACAGTTTCGCTCTGGATAGACCCCTCGGAATTCCATTGGTAGTATTACTATGTGTCTATGGAAGTCCGAATCAAGGTAGGTGTATTTGGTCTTAACCTAAGACTTGCACCGCTAATACTTGCGACAATCAATGTACTTTGGTTTTGGTCGTCCAGGGCTTTAACAGGTTCTGTGTACGCCTCTGCTGGGTATATTGAGAATCGTAGTGTGTTGGGTGTGATGTCGAGATGGAAGTATCACTCCAGTAATAGTGGAGATGATGATCACCTAGGATACGAAACTCGTTCTCTTATATGCTGCAGCTATCGGGATATTATGACTAGGTCATGTTTATCCGATTATAGAGACTAGTTACCAGAGATCTGATATGTGCTTCGTACGGGGCAGACACAATTCCAGCCCTAGGCCTTGCACGTGACATCCGATACTGGATCGAAATACGTAATACTACGTATACTACGCCTGATATAGATCACATATTCCTATAATGATATTTCTGGAGAATTGGGTAGGCATGGCGTTTTGCTAGAAGCCAACCTTGTCTTGTAAATCGGTATAAACGTAGTACTAGGTACGTACGTGTTCGGATAGTCCGATGACCGGATTTACTGCCAACATATCCCGAAGATTCACCGATGACGTATGACTCGCACTTTATTAATCTGGGATTAATTAGTAGAGAGAGAAAATTAATTTGGGATTAATTACGGAGATATTTTATATGGGATAAAATATTAATTAAAGAGAGAACGATTAATTTGGAATTAATCGATAAAATAATATATTCGATATATTATACGAAATTGGATTTCGACGCAGAATTGAAATTAGATTTTAATTCGGGCGAACGAGCTAATTTAGAATTAATTCGTTAGCGATGTGAATAGTAATTTTTCCTAGGCATAATTATTTAATTACGTCGCAATAGAAAATTCGTTAATTTGGAATTAGCGAACCCGAGCCCGAGAGTGTTTGCGAGTGCACTAGCATTTCGAATTCAAGTGCGGCCCGCAAGTCACATCAAGCATCAAATCACTAGTCGCATCAAGCGTCAAATCACTTGTCACTTTGAGTGATGTGATGTGACAACTTGTCACTTGATTGAGTGATGTGAATAGTTGATATGGTGGTTGAAGGCATTTATGGATTGACTTTTGGAAAGCAATTTATGTATTTTGATTTTTAGAAAATTATTAACCAATTTTTTGCAACAACCAACACACTTCTCTCTCTCTTTCTTCTCCCAAAACTCTCGGCCATGTTGGCCATTTTCTTCCTAAAAAAAAACTTTCTGGTTTCACCGAAAATGAAGAGGAGAAGCAAGGAATTTTTGTGGCAAAAATTCCTAAGTGCTAGTACACTTCCGGGGTCTTGCGAAGGTGATAGGGAACCGCACACGTAAGCATGGAATCATCAACCAAAGCTTGGAGCTTGATAGAGATCCATGGCCAAAAATTGGAGAGCCGAAAAACAGTGTACTGCTGAATGCACCTTGGAGGAGGACTTGAAGTTTTTGTGTTTGTCGCATCGCTCAACCGCTCAATGTAAGTATTCAGCAACTTCCTCGTGTATTCACATGTATGTTTCTTGCTTGTTATTCGATCCTCGGGACCGTAGACTTTCCCAACACGAAGTGCCTCACCATCATCAGTTCGACGGTTCAGGAAGGAATCCTAGGGTCGAGGCCCACATTATTAACAGTTTGGCAATGAATCCCAGAGGTCGAACCACCTCATCATCATAGAAAAACTCCCTAGTGGATCGAAAAGTCACGACGGTGGACCAAAACGCCATCACCCAGCACGGTTCAGGAATGAAACCCATGGGTCGAAGCACCTCACCGTCAGTTCGGGAATGAGACCCAGAGATCGAATCATCTCACACTCAACTTAGTTCGGGAATGAAACCCATGGGTCGAAGCACCTCGCCGTCAGTTCGGGAATGAATCCCAAAGATTGAAGCATCTCACACCTAACAAGGTTCGGGGAATGAAACCCAGTGGTCGAAGCACCTCGCCGTCAGTTCAGGAATGAAACCCAAGGGTCGGAGCACCTCACCGTCAGTTCGGGAATGAAACCCAGAGATCGAAGCATCTCACACTCAACTTAGTTCGGGAATGAAACCCAGAGATCGAAGAATCTCACACCCATCACGATTAGGGAATGAATCCTAGGGGTCGAAGCACCTCACCATCAGAGATCGAAGCATCTCACACCCAGCATGGTTCGGGAATGAATCCCAGGGGTCGAAGCACCTCGCCATCAACTTAACTCAGTTCAGGAATGAATCCCAGAGGTCGAAGTGCCTCAGAGATAGAACCATTTCACACCCAGCATGGTTTGGGAATGAATTATAGGGGTCGAAGCACCTTACTATGAATTCGAGAGGTCGAAGCACCTCACCGTCGGAGATCAAAGCATCTCACAACCAACATGGTTCATGAATGAATCCCATGGGTCGAAGCACCTCGCCATCAACTCAACTCTATTCGGGAATGAATCCCAGAGATCGAAGCATCTCAGAGATCGAAGCATCTCAGAGATCGAAGCATCTCACACCCAGTATGGTTTGGGAATGAATCCCAGGGGTCAAAGCTCCTCGCCATCAACTCAACTCAATTCGGGAATGAATCCCAGAGTTCGAAGCGCCTCAGAGATTGAAGCATCTCAAACCCAGCATGGTTTAGGAATGAATCTCAAGGGTCGAAGCACCTCGTCATGAATCTCATAGGTCGAAGCTCCTCGTCGTCAGAGATCGAAGCATCTCACACCCAGTATGGTTCAGGAATGAATCCTAGGGGTCGAAGCACCTCGCCATCAACTCAACTACGTTCAAAAATGAATCTCAGAGATCGAAGCATCTCACACCCGGTATGGTTCGAGAATGAATCAAATGTGTCGAAGCATCTCACCATCAACTCAATGAATCCAATAGATCGAATCATCTCACACCCATCATGGTTCAGGAATGAATCCCATTGTCGAAGCACCTGACCATCAAATCAACTTCGAGATCGAAATATCTTGTAAAAGTAGCAAAACAACAAGTAAGTCCGGCATTGGCCGACGAACCAAGTAAGTAAAAATGCATGCATGACGTTGATAGGGTTGTCAATGTCACACACTGCACAAGCCTCATCAAAGTGGGGGTGAATGTAGGCACTGCATTTTTCATGAGCCGAATGATGAGCCTCGTAGGGAGGCACTACCTGAAAAGTTGAGAAAGTTGTTAAAAATGAATGTCGGAAGGAAAGAAAACCTCCAAAATTAGCACTTCATTGGATTCGGACTCACAAGCCAGCCTCGGACTCGCTCAGTCAGCTGCTACTTTAAACCTTGCTTCGGACTTCCTATGCAGCCCATCCACATGGCCCATGACCCACCATGCATGCCCAAAACCCATGCAATCCATGCAAATCCCCTCATCAACACTTTCCAATTTAACAAGATTTGAAATCCCCTTCTTGCCAAACTTAAGAAATATTTTGGGATCCCATCCTTACCAATTTAATAAGATTTGAGATCTCCTCATCACCAAATTTATGAGATTTTATTCCCAAAATAATTTGAGAATATATTCCCCAAATCAACATGATTTGTTTCCCTATTTGAAGATCCTTTCAAAATTATAAAAATGGGACCAAATCATCATCAAATGAGACTCTTGGACGACAACCCTAGGAAAAAAAATAACATCTCTGAAACACAAACAAAAAACCTAGACCAATCACCAAAAAAACCAGAAGAAACAACCAATCACCGAAAAACCCAGAAGAAACAACCAATCACCAAAAAGACCAGAAGAAACAACCAAAATAGTAAGAAGAAACAATCGAAAAAACAACCAGAAAAACTGTTGGGGTTGGTCTCAGAGCGCCAATTCCCGGTTGTATTTCGTTATGAATACTTCTGTAAAACGTTATTATTTTGAATAATATATGCAGTTTCTATAATATAATGAATCTTTTAATATGGTAAAGACGTAATGACCTTAGAATGACTAGTCATGGTACAGTTGCAAAAGCGTCGCAACTGATATTGAGTTGTATCATGACGTTGTCATTCTCAGACAGTTCCTGGTCAAGGTTTACACTACTTGGTCAGTATAGTAAACCTGTTGAGACCGGTACATGTCGTATACTGGAATATATGATTCCAATGGTTTCTCAATGAACCATAAGTCTTAGAGACTAGTATAGATGTGTAGGTGTTTATAGCGGATAAACACTGAACGACTCACCAAAGATTCTTAATGGATAGTACACCAACGTCAATAAGAATCTTGTCGGGTTGAGTAGCACTTGTGATTCTTAGACTTGAGATGCCACTGTGGGCACATGAGACATCTTCTACACTTAGATGGCAGTCACGTCACCGATCTATTAAGATCAGACCTCCGTCTGTTCGTTGGGTGTAGATAGATCCTTAGGGTGTCCTGTGCGTATCAAGATAGGATCCGTCAGTTCTGTGTATCAGAGCATAGGTAGTCCATATGATTAGCAATCAGATAAAACCATGGGCCCGTGGTACAGTTTAGAAGCCAGTTCTAAACATTCTTTTTGAGATTGCTAATAGAATAGTCGACTGGATAATCCCCATAGAGATTTGACGTTTACATATGTATCTCTGGCATATATCCGGATACCTGTGACAGAGGAATTATACATTTGCCATGACCTCGACCTGTATGATTCAGCGAGTTTATCCATGATCGTCATAATTTACGGGTGGATAAATTATGGACACGAAATTGGATTTCGTGACGGATATGCCTGAATCTAGAGAGTCTCAATAATGAAATATACTCGTAGAGCACTAGAGCAACATTTATAAATAATATTGAAAGTCGTTTAAAGGTTAAACGCAAAATACATGTTTAGGGACCCGATAGTCATTTCCTTAATTTTTGTGTATTTACATTTAATACTTGATTAATTTAAATACACATTAATTAATAGTCAAATTGAGATATTTGACTAATATCATAAATGTATATATGTATTAATATTTAATGTAAATATAATACATATATTTAATATATTTGAATTTAATTAATTAATTAATTATTTAATTGTTAAATGATTAAATTAATTAAAATATAAATATCTTAAGATTTAGATATTTGTTTTAATGGCTAAGTTGCCTTTGTTGACTTTGTTAGAAATATCTTTAAAGTGTTTTTGGATATTTTAACAAGTTAGCTTAATGAAATTCAAATGAAATGAAATTAATATTTCTTGTTTTGGTTAAGGCCAATTTCGGCCAAGGCACCAAGTGATATTTATTGTTTATTTTATTTTAGGGTTTCATAACCTAATACACTTTATCAAAACACCATTAAAACAAAACAAAGAAGGTAAAGGGAAAATAAAGGAAAAATCAAAGAAAGCTTGGATTTAAGTAAGTATTTCCAACTTGCTATTAGAGAGAAAATTGTTCCTCTTGTTCTTGGAAACATCTTGTGATGTTCTTAAGTTTTTATATTCTTTATTCTTTGTACTTTTGATGGATAAAAGTTTGATGAAGGTGTAATGCATGTATGATGTTGGAAGTTTGTAACTAGTGTAGTTATAAGCATTCTTTTCATGGTTTTAGAACTTTGTTGCTAATCTAGAGTTGTTGACCCACTCTTAAATGACCTAGATTTTATCTATAGTTATTTCATTGTGTTGAGACTTTAATTGGATGGAAGAAACATGATTGAAGTAATTGATTTAACCAATTTGGTCTAATTTGTCCAATTTGAAGAAATTGAAAAATTAGGGTTTAAGACCTCATCCAAATTTGTGGCTTTTCATTTATGTTGTGTATTTGGATGTGTATATGATACATATGAAATCTTATGTTGATTGGATTTCATCTTGATGTGTTTTGAACATGGAAAGTGCAAAATGCACAATTTGCTCCCTTAGGGAGGCTCTCGGCCAAGGGCATAATATTTTGGGTTTTTGGTTGCAATTTGTTTTTTGACATTTGTGACATGTTAAATTCATATTAGTAATGATTTAGAATCATCCAAAATTGATTTGAACAATTTCTGACTAAAATGAACAAAATACAAAGTGTAAGGACAATTTGGTAAATTCACATAAATTTTATTTATTGAATTTTATTTCATAATTTAATTACTGGACAATTAAATAAATATGTTTATTTAATTAATCCGAGAAAAATTTTTGAAATCGGAAAATTTGATTTTCCCGTGTTTCCGCTGTGTTACCGAATTTAGCCCCTAAAACCCCTACAAAAACAACCAAATAGTGAAAAATAACCAAAGAAAAAACCAACCAAAAACAACCAGAAAAACAACCAAGACCGAAAAACAACCAGAGAAAAAGCAACCAAAAACAACGAAAAAAACAACCAGAGAGACATTGAAGCAGAAACTGAAATAGCAAACCAAAAAACAACTAACCAGCGACCCAAAAAACAACCACCAGCTGAAGAAACAACCAGAACCAGCGACATCAGCACAAACGAGAACTAGAAACAGAGAAAACAATGAGTAGAAATTGTGAAACAGCAAGCAGAAACAGCGAAACAGCAAGCGGAAATAGAGAACCAGCGATCCTTTCGGCGACGGCCTAACGCACTTCCGAGAAAGCAACTTAAAAGGTAAGACCTGAGGGCACCCTTACCACATTTATTTTTATAGTTCCGGACACTGCATGCATGGCTGGATGTGAAATACGTCTAGCCGGGTATGCAAAGTCCTACATCAAAGACGGCCAAATTTCTGGTCATATTTTTTTTTCTTCCTTTGGCATTTCGTTATTTATCATTTTTTATCTATTTATTCACTTTTATTGTTGATTTATTATTTCGCCTTTATTTTGTTTATTTTTTGTTCATGTTGATTATACGTATATGCATTGCCATTTGTTTTTATGTCTATTTTTTTGTCCATTTACATTGCATTGATGATTATGTATGTTATTATCCCTTGCGGTATATCGGATGGAAACCCATACGTAAATTCTGTAACCGAATCCGAGTGGACGGTAGTGAGATTTGTACTTGGGATACAACTCCACGTGCCACTCGGGAAATACTCATATAAGCGTGATTAACCCCTCTTTTTGTTTGCTATGTATTTATTGACGTTTTTTCTGCTTTTGAATTATTTATTACAATTTTCATTATCGCATCTCGTATTTCTTAATTTAATATGCTTTGGAACAACGTTATTGTGATTATTATTCTGTTTGGGTATGTTATTACATTTTTTTATTCGCTTTCATGCATGAATTGCATTAAGACTTGGCTATACCATTGTGTGAACCCGTCCATTATACTGGCATAAGTAAGGGACCATTCCGAACCCAACAGTTTGAGGTATTCCCTTGCGAGGGGTGAGTGCGGCCTTAATCTTTCCCAGTTCACACTGGGTGCGACTCTTTTATTCTCCGATTTAGTCAACTGCGGGCTAATCCGTACTCTCTACGGCTGCGAGCCCCGTAGTATCGTGGTCGTCGAGCATCATAGGCATAGTAGTAAACCCCGCTTCGCTCCTACACAGTGGGAGCAGTCAGTAGGTTTCAGTCCAACCCAAGATTGGATCATTAGGTGGCTGTGAAACATATTCTTAAGTATCTTAAGAGAATGAGAAATTATATGCTTAAATATTCTTGTGAGGATATTATCCTCAAAGGATATACTGACTCTGATTTTCAGACGGATGTCGATTCTAGGAAATCAACATCTGGATCAGTGTTCACCCTATGTGGTGGGGCCATTGTGTGGAGGAGCATAAAGCAATCTTGTATTGCTAATTCCACCATTAAGGTTGAATATGTAGCAGCTTCTGAAGCATTTAAGAAGCAGTCTGGCTCCGAAGTTCTTGGGAGAACTAGAATTTGTTCTATATATGGATAAACCACACATACTTTATTACGATAATAGTGGTGTAGTGGTGAATTCCAAGGAAACAAGAAGCCACAAGATAGGAAATCATATAGAGGGAAAATATCATCACATTAGGGAGATAATGCAGATAGGAGATGTTTCTGTCACGCAGATAGCATCCGCAGAGAATCTGACTGATCCCTTTACAAAGACCTTATCAGCTAAAGTTTTTAAAGTTCACCTAAAGGGTTTAGGATTACATGACATGTCCCATTTTCTCAGGTCTAAGTGGGAGATTATTGGGATATATGCCATAGAGCTTCGTGTATTGTAATCAGAATTGTTTGTTGAAATAAAAGATGCATTATTCATTTATCAAAATTATTTGCTTTAAATCGCATATTGTAAGTTGTCTTGTTTACCCTTGATAACTCATGTGCTTTCACAATTTAGTGTATGAGTGTCATACACAAGAGGGTTTAATTCTGAAGTTAGTAATCTAAAACAGTCCATGGAGAGCAAGCAAAGCGGGTACTTTATTTCTGGTTTATCTATAGCTGCGATCCATTCTATACTTGTACATCGACCTTGAACCGGGATCTTTCATGTGGTGACATGAGAATGAAGGAACCTTGTATGATGTAATCATATAGGACTGGACCGAGATATAATGAATAGCTTATAACATCCGTTAACTGAATAAATTCATTTCAATCTACTAGATGGTCATATATGGATTGATATTAATCCTGAGTGTACTACGAACTCCTACATGGTAGGCGATGTCCTTTTATTTACTAAGGTGAGGTTGGTGAAGCAGTTCCAGCCAATAACTACATATTTTGGGGACATGATTTGGTATGTAGCTGGGAAAGTTTTACATAGACATGGAGTTCACTCATTCTTACAAGAAGTAAAAGAGTATCTTTCTTTAGGGTTGATCCGGTACTTGAACAATTAGAGTGCTCAAGTCTTTCTATTATGAATAGAAAGATTTATATTCATAATAGTTATGAATAAGTTATTCATTTGAGAATCAATGGTACATAATAGTTATGAATAAATTATAACGGGCTTATGACCCATCTCTAATTATGAGATACTCGTGAAGGGCCAATCCGTATGTAATGACTATTTCGATTGACACCAAAGTTGTTCGTCTTATTTTTTCCATCTACAGTAACGAGAGTTCAGCCTCGAGTTTTTAGTGGAATAACATGAATCTAATAACTCAGAATATTTAATTAAAGAGTTTAATTAATATTTTGGGATTATTGAAACTCGTAACTTTCGGTCCATTTCGTCCCCGTGCTAGCTCGATAAACTGTAGCAACCTAATATATTTGGATTGTTTTATTATATGCTCACACTTATATATATATATATATATATATATATATATATATATATATATATATATTATTAATGTGATTAATAATATAATTTTTCACAAATGAAAAACTAGATTAATTATTTTAATATAATATTTTCTAGAATTATTTGATTATGAGATAATCAAATTATAATTATGAGATAATTATTTCATCATTAATGATAATGCTAAATTATGAGATAATTATGATGTCATTATTATGATAATGATATAAGCATTATCTAGACAAACTATTATGGCTTGCCATAATGTCCAAACATTTTATCTAAAATTATGTATTACCTAATTACCTAATCTTGGTCCATTTCACATGCCTTTGGTTTGTATTTTTACTTCATTGTGTTTGTCATTACAAAGGAATGGCATGGGAGGATTAGGGTTGTTGGCTTTGAAAAGAATAAAAATACTATCATTTTTATCTCAAGGGTTAGATAAGAGAGTGAATGGATTTTGTAGAGATTCTCTCAAGTGTTGAGTGAAACTTCTTCTAATCTTTCTTAAGTGTTGAGAAAAGAGTAGAGAGAAAAGAGAGTGAAGAAGAACATCATCTTCGTTGTTCATTATGTGAGAGCCAAAAACGTAAGTGAGCGTTTCTTCTTAATTCTATCAAGTGTTGAAAGAATTAAAAGAAACAATTTGTGACAACATACTACTCTAAAAACTTTAGAGAACAATCTTTGTGAGTGAAGCCCCACTTTGGTTTGTTGGTTTCAAGACATAGTTTGAAAGATTGGGTGGTAGATCCAAGCATCGGATCTCAAGGAAACTTATTCACAACAATGAGCAATTCAACACCAAGAGTTGGTAGAATTCGGCATTCAATAAAGGGAGAAGGCAATAAATTTTTCAAGGTAGATCCTATAGCCTAAAATAATTCCTCTGCACATAAAGAAATCCATTTCCTACACATGTTCAATGCATGCTCAGACACATCCAAGTATATGTAGAGCCGTTCGCCATCGACTGGCTTAGAGAGGAGTGGCGGAATGGTTAAATATTTCTTGAACTGCTTCGGAGCTTCCTCACTGGAAGAAGTCCATGCAAAGTCCTTTGTTTTTTTTTTAGCTAAGAAAAATAAGAAAAACTTATCAGTAGACCTGGAAATAAATCTATTTAGGTTGTCCTATTTCCCTCACTAAGTGACCATGTATCCTAAGAACTTTCCAGACGACATGCCAAAAGAACACTTAGTAGGATTCAACTTCATGACATACTTCTTCATTATGTCGAATGCCTGACTCAAGTGCTCTAACTATTGCTCGGCCCTTAAAAATTTCACCAACATATCATCAATATACACCTTTATTGTCTTTTTTATCTATTAGGATAACATCTTTTTGACAATGTGTTGGTATATGGCTCCCGCATTCATGAGTCCAAATGGCATTACATTGTAGCAATAGATTCCCATATTGGTGATAAATGTCATTTTCTCCCGGTTGTTTGGGTGCATGAGGATCTGATTGTAACCTAAGTAAGCATCCATAAAACTCAGCAATTCATGCCATGCTGTAGCATCAACCATCGAATCGATATGGAGTAGAAGGAAATAATCTTTTGGCATGCCTTGTTTTGATCTATGAAATCAATACAGACTCACCACTTTCCATTCTTCTTCTGAACCACCACTATGTTGGCAAGCCACTCGAGGTACTAGACTTCTTTGATAGCTTCATTCTCCAAAAGCTTTTGGACCTCCTCATCGATGATTCAGTTCGTTTCTGGGGTAAATTTTCTTCTCATCTATTTCACATTAGGGTAATATGGGTCCACGTCGAGCTCGTGGGTCGTCATCTCATGGTCGATCTCGATCATGTCTTAGTGTGACCATGTAAAATAGTCATGTCGTTCCTTGAGGAAGTAAATAAACTCTGATCAAAGCTTGGGCTCAAATCGGTCTCCAATCTAGGCCTTGTGATCCGACAGTTGAGGCTAAATCTAGACCTCATCGAGTTTTTCAATATTGGGCTGATCCGGCTTGGCTTGATTAGGCCAGTTCTGTAATTGCTATGCTAAAGCAGGCTTGGTCTTCAAGGTAATCCGGTAGTAACTCCTCAAGGCCTGCTGATTTCTTTAATCTCTTGAACTCCCCATTTTGGTGGGGAATTTCAATACTTGATGGAAAGTTGACAAGACTTCCATTATGTCATGGATCCATAGGCAGCCCACGATCATATTGAAGGCTGAGGGGCAGTCCAAAACCAGAAATGTTATCATCTTGTTAACTCCTCATGTGTATACTGGAGTGAGATTTCTCCCAATGTGAATTTATGTTCTCCACTAAAACCAATCAGCACAATCGACCGTCGATTGATTCTATTTAATTCCATGCCCATGTCCATTAGCGTCATGGTGAAGATTATATTGGCTGAACAACGGGTGTCTACTAACACTCGATTGATCATGAAATTGGCCACCTGTAAGGAAATAACCAGAGCATCGTGATGGGTGTTCTTCAAGCTTGAAGTCTTGTTATCAGTGAATCCGATGGTCAAGTTTTTAAATGCCTCTTCAAGCAACCTTATAGGCTGGGATGTTCCGACTGTCGCTTCCCTTGCGTGTCGTTTGGCGGCCGAATAAAAGACACCATTTATTTCTTAACCTTGGAGATATGGTTTACTGTGTTGTCAATTAGAGGCAGTGGAGAGGGGAAATCTTCTCTCTCACCTCTTTCGTCTCGTATAGACATGTATGTGTTTATTTGATAAGACACTGAACGACTCACGTAAGGTTTCCAAATATATGGTACACCAACGTCAATAGGAACCTTCTTGAGTTGAGCGAGCATAGTGGTCATTCGACTTGAGATACCACCGTGGATATATGAGCTATCCTCCACACTTTGATGGCAGTCACGTCAACGATCTAGACATGACCAGACCTCCACCTGTTCGTTGGGTGTGGACTGATGCTCATGATATCATATGTGTATCAAGATAGGATCTGTCAGTCTTGTGTACTGGGCATAGACATCCTCACGTGTTTACGATCTAGTAAATCCATGGCCGTGGTAGAACTTTGGAAATCAGTTCCGAGTGCTATTTAGAGATCGTAAATTGAAAGTCTAATGTATTATACCGAACAGATTTGGAGTTTTGATCTATATCCTAGGTATAATACAGATAGCCTGTGATGGAGGGATTATATGTATGCAGTGACCTCGGCTTGCATAGTTTAGCGAGATTATCAGTGGTCGTCATAATCCATGAGTGGGTGGATTATGGACACGAAATTGGATTTCTTGGCGGATAAACCTAAACTTAGAGAGTCCCACAATATGAAGTGTACTCGTTGAGCACTTGGGCAACACAATATGAATAATACAATTATTCATAATACTTCACCGGATTAAATGAGTTAATTCAGATAGTTTAATCGGTTAAACGATAAAACATGCATTATGGGATTTTGTCCGCTAATAATTATTGTGTATTTGTATTTGATACATAATACGATTAGATACACATTAATTATTCATCAAATGAAATTTTGACACATGCTATGAATATATGTATTTATTATTTAATGTAAATAAAATACATGTATTTGTGTAAATTAATTGTTTAATTATTTAATAGTTAAATAATTAAATAATTAAAAAATTTATACTTATCCATTAATCATTATTTGAATGACATATGGTGAGATTTAATTTGGACACTTGGCATGTATTAATTAAGCAAAAGATGTGACAATTTGATTGGTCCACCTAAAGCTTAATTATTGATTTAATATTGATTAAATGGAAAAGGACCAAAATGCCCCCCAATTACCCCCCCCCCCCCCCCCCAAATTCGGTCAACACAAAGTAATTGGGTGAGGATTTGATTTTCTCTCTCATGCTCATCTCTTCACTACCGAGAGCCTCCACCAAAATGGGTTTCATGAGTTTCAAAATTAGTTTGACAAGTTCATGAAGAATTTTGAAGGAAATTCAAGGAAAAATCTTGGGAATTTGGAGATTAATAGGTAATCCTTCATCCTCTTGAGCTTAGAAAGTTGTTTCTTGCTTCTTGAATTATTAGATATGATCTATGGTCCTTAAATTCTGAATATTTTGGGCTTTTGGTTGTTGATGGATGAATGGAAGTGGTTGAGGTATGTGTGAAGTAGATTAAGGAACTAATTAGTGTAATTTGTTTCCATTTTGTTCAAATTGTTGTTATACAATATAGTTGTAATTTAAGAGTTATTGATCCACTCTAAATAGCCTAGAATTTTTCTTGGGTTGTTCATGTGTGGTGGGACTCAATTGGTGTTATATTAATTTGATCAATCTTGTAAACAAAAATTGGATTAAAGCATGAAAATTTAGGTAATTTCGGTTTTCTTGTCAGACCTGTTAAAACTAGAAATTATGTGATGTTTTTTATGTCATATGAATGTAATGGGTGTGTTTTGGGAGTTGTCAAAATTGCCGGAAATTGTTTCCGACTTGAAATAAGCGAAAACGGCCAAAAACGGCGTTACCGTGTGGATTTTGAGCCAGCCGGGTGACTGCTATCCAAACAATGAATCTGTCACTGTTCAGGCAGCCTATGAACTACCCCGACACTATTGGAGCTGACCTGGGCAGTTTCCATAAGTTTCGGGTAGTCGGTTCAGTCAAAAATGCATTTTAAGCCATTTTATGGAAAATCGGTTTTCGTAAAAGTTTCGCGAGTTTTCAACTAGTTTATGTCAATATTTGATATTGAATAAATAGGTTTAGGTGAAATATGAATAAATTATTCATATTAGATATCGAATAATTTATTCGGTATTTTGAAAAAGTTTTAAAATACGATTTCGCCCGACCCGCGCTTATGCTGCGCCCAATGCCCAAAACTATAACAAAAAAATGGTATCAGAGCGGGTCTGATGCTTCATCCATTACATTATTCATGCTTGATATATGATATGTAATCCAATTTTAATGTCCGCACATGCTAGGAATCTATATGTGTTTCTTAACTGTTCGATTCTACGCTAATTGAAAATGTAACGGAAATTTAATAGTTAAATTAAGTTATGTTTTCTTAGGTAGAATTGAAATGTTTAGAAAATAATTTAGATTTAAAAAAATCTGTATTAGATGTAGAGTATCGCTTCCGTAGGAAAATCCCCGCTTTTAAATATGGCTGTAAAGTAATGTGTATTGGATATATGTTTCTTGGTCCGTCTTGTCAGTACGGTTTATGGATATTTTTCTATAAGTGCATCCGAGATCATGCCAAAGCTGTGAGGGTGTAGTTATAGGATTATTATCCATACAGGTTGTGTATTAATACTAGATAAATTCAAGTGAAAGTGGAAATCATGAACATGCCAAAGCTGTCAGGACTACACCGGTAGCTTGAGTATGTAATTGACAAGTGAAGCCTTGATACGCCTCCCTGTGAATGTGCCAAAGCTGTCCCAGCGAGAAACAGTCAGGACCAAAACCAATAGTCACTGGTGAGTGATTGACAATGAGTTGTCTACCTAATGAACATACGTAGGCGAGAACGTGCCAAAGCTGTTAGTCGAAATATATTCATGAGATCATACTCTCACTATGAATTCGATTTAATTATCGATTTCCCATTGTCCGTTAGGGATTACGGTATACGTAAAGTAGTGGGAGACACTGCTGAGTTTAAAATCCATAACTCAGGCAGTGCGTAATTTTATGGAATTTACTGCTTTCATTTTCCTTTCTTTCTATATCGTTTATGGAATTATGCTTCTAATCCACTGCATAGTATATTACTTGAATATATTTTCTGACTTTAATTATGGTTGCGTTGTTCTAGAATAGGTTCTAGAAAGACAGTAGACTTAGATATTGTTATATTAGTTGAAACCATCGAGAACTGTTGTTCCAATTTTCTTTTGAAAATCAAGATGGTTTATGACTTAGTTTCTAAGTCACGATTAGGTAATCGAAATAGATATCTGGTTTAGGATATAATAGACTAGTTAGAATTGTTTCTTATGCAATAAGAATTGACTTGAATAGTTCATGTCTCGAGATTCTTGACTGGCATTAAGAAAACCCTTTTAGTATTTGTTTATCTTTTAATGACGATTCTTTACTTTTAGTGACTTTTAGAAGTCGCGTGTCTGACACAGTTTGCTAATCAATTATTTGCAATTGTTTTGAATAATTGAACGCAAATTATAAAGCTTAAGAAAGAAGATGCGTATAATTGTGTATATAGAATTTTGATTCTCACAATATGACAATTATATGTATTGATACCAGATATCCCGTCTAGTTGATTAAAATAATGTTTAATAACTGTTTTGATATTTGATATCAGAACTTGTGACTATTGGATAGTTACTTGTTCTATATAAACAGTTGTTACATATTTTAAGACGACTAGTAGTGTCACTGATGAAAGATTAATATTAAGAAAATGTTCGGTTAACTAAATAACTTAGAACCGTGCTTTATGAGATTTTATCGTAAAAGCATTGGATGCTTGTTCCTTATGGTTAGGATGGTCTGATACGAGTTCACACCATATATCCTTATCCATTTAATGAATATTGTATTCAGGAAATGAATAAATCTCATTTAACCAATGATCGTCATTGGACCTTATATTTATTAAACTAAGGCTTTGTAAGTATGTAGTTTAATGAATTAGAAATTGCCTTTTATAGTTTTCTTTGCTTCGTAACTCAGTTAATGAATTGTCATGACTTAGTTACATGTTTCTAATAGAGAACATGTTAAATGTCTTGAATTTTTCAAGAACTATCAATATGTTTCTAATGAAACTCGGATAGAATATTTTGAATAGTTCAAAGATATTCGATTTGTAGTGTTGAAAAATGTATCTTTAAAAAATTCATAGCGAGTCTTTGAATTGTTCGAAGATGTTTGATTTGATCAAACGCATGAATTTAACGCAATTAATTCTGAAGTTATTTAATGAATTTGATTCTTGCTTGATATTAAACTTCTGCGATTCCATTTTGATGGAATTGGTCAGTGGGAGTTATCGGATCTTATATGATTTGATTCGTTGATATTGAGTGGTACCGAATTGGTTTTCAATACTCTTGGGGTTATGCTCCAATAAAACTAATTCATCCTTTTAGTTATTGTTCCATTCTTTTCTATAATTACATATATCATATGTATAGGTAGAAAATTCGAATCTTGAAAAGTTTGAGATTTGAAACTTGCCTTTGTATAATGGTTATTAATTGAAAGTACTTGTGCCTCTGAAGTACGAGTGATAAGTTTACCATTTATTATATTTAATAAAATATTGTATTCTGTTTGATAGAAAATCTTTTCTACGATCCCGAGTAATAAAATTGTTTTGTTACTTGGTGGTTGACATTGGATGTTGACGATTGCAGAAAAGATTTAACTTTGTGAAGTCAAATGTGAAAATGATAAACTGTAATGGAACTACATAATTAATAAAATGAAAATACCCTTAGACATCTTCCGTATAAGTTCAATAAGATGTCAAAATCATTTGCGAAGTATTTGATACTTAATGATTCTGTTGTTTTCTTATCGAAGAAAATTATCCTATGACTTAGAATGAGAGCGATATTTGATTTTGATTTCGGAAATTAGCATTGAACCATAGATCTAAGATTGTTCATGGCTTATGACGATCAAGTTTTGAACTTGATTAAGCTTTTGTTATGAATAGTTCATAAAATGTGCAAATTGTTTGTGCAGCAAAAGCAAAGTGAGCTTGATTAAGGTTTGACCTTTATAGTATGACAATAAGAAAGGTTATACCCATAAGTCTATTGTAGATTCTGAGGAAAATTGTCTCTTGTCGCACTAATTGAACAATTATGGATCTGTTGGTTAATGATAATATTAAACTATGCATTTTGGCTAAAGAATGCAAAGTGGCATTCTTAAGTGATTTCTTCGAATGAGAGATCCATCGTGATTTCTTTGTTTGAATAGTTCATTCTAGAATGGCCCTAGAGTTTGTATTCTACTAAGATCACGATTTGATATACTAGCTTATGGAGCCTATTATAGACTCAGATAATCTTTCCGGAAATTCATGTTCTCTGATTTTGGTATCAGTCAGATTGTCTGTTTTTATCAAAGTATAAAGAATATGTATTTGTCAGTAGGGTCAGTAGGAGCGTACAAATTTCTTTCTAGTATTACATATCCTGAGTCTTCTTTTCTCTGTGGAAGCAGTGTGAGTAGTCTCTCTTATATTAGATATAAAGTTTTATATATGATATAAAACTGAGAGACTTGTGAGATATTTCCATTAATCGCATATTAGATATGATCTAATAAAGGACACAGTAAGACTATCTGTATGATAGTTGGTATAACTGTTTGACAGTTAATGTGTCTTTTATATATATAGTATTCATCTTTCGTAAAGGATGATTCCTTTGTCGAAAGAGAGATTGATTAGAATGTCTAGTCAATCTTATACATCATATGATGATGGCATAATGAATGTTATATTATGTACGATGAAAGATATCATTTTAATCATAATTGTTACGAGTTATTTTGATATGCTACAAACCATACGATGGATTTTGAAAGATGTTCTTCGTTATCTATGAGATACTAAGAACGGGTTTTTTATTCATGGAGAATTTAGTCTGCAACCATAAAGTCAGATTAGTTTTGATTATAATTATGACATTAGATGGTCTATGTCATATAAAGTCAGAAAAGATGCAGTGGGAGTGACACTGTTGGTTCTACTGAACTACTGGAATCAGTTGCAAATTATGAAGTTATGACTTATGAAGTTGCAAAGTGACCTCATAGAATAGAAGTCTCCGTATTAGTGTAGTGTTTTCGGTTGTCTGCAAAGTATTTGGATTTGATCTCTAAGTACATAGACAACTTAGTAGCTATAGAACAATACTGATATAGCGTCTAAGTCATATTGATGTAGAATTTGGATTCTACAAAATATGAATGATGCTAGCTAAGGAAAACGGTTGGGTTTGTCGGACAAACTTGATTTTTTAAAGCATGCTTACTTGTTTGTTGCCTACCTCTTGAGTTCTGGTGAGCTCTTGAGGGCCATGAGTATGCGATATACATTGAGATGTGTATAGGATACCATGGATTGGCACTAGAGCAAGTGGGAGAAATTGTTAGGGTTGGTGCTCGGAGTGCCAATCCGGATCGTATTTATGTCCGATTCATAAATATGAGCAATTGTATTTTCCATAATATTACTAATTTAACGGTGACACCCTTGTCTTTTATACTCTTATTCGATCTAATTGCGATTAGATATCTGATTACGATTAGATCGAAATTGAATCTGGTTCAGTGATACGTGTTTATTAGACAAAAACCCTAGGATTTACAGTATAGTACGCAATTACAACGTAGTTTGTAATTGACATTGGGAAGCGCACTATTAGTTGTATATCTTTAAATAAAGTTCTTGGTCAAGATTTACTAACCCAGGTAGGTTAGTAAAATCTGCTGAGACCAGTACATGTCGTATATCGTGACTTGGTCCGATGGTTTATCCCAGTGAACCAAGAGTCTCGGGAGACTCGTATAGACATGTAGGTGTTTATTTGATAAGAAACTGAACGACTCACGTAAGGTTTCCTAATAGATGGTACACAAATGTCAATAGGAACCTTCTCGAGTTGAACGAGCATAGTGGTCATTCGACTTGAGATACCACCGTGGATATATGAGCTATCCTCCACACTTTGATGGTAGTCACGTCAATGATCTAGCCATGATTAGACCTCCGCCTGTTCGTTGGGTATGGACTGATGCTCATGATATCCTGTGCGTATCAAGATAGGATATGTCAGTCTTGTGTATAGGGCATAGGCATCCTCACATGTTTATGATCTAGTAAATCTATGGTTGTGGTAGAACTTCAGAAATCAGCTCCGAGTGTTATTTAGAGATCGTAAATTGACAGTCGACTGTATTATACCGAACAGATTTGATGTTCTGATCTATATCCCATGTATAATACGGATAGCCTACGACGGAGGGATTATACGTATGCAGTGATCTAGGCTTGCATAGTTTAGCGAGATTATCTGTGGTCGTCATAATCCATGAGTGGGTGGATTATGGACATGAAATTGGATTTCGTGGCGGATAAACCTAAACTTAGAGAGTCCCACAATATGAAGTGTACTCGTTGACCACTTGGGCAACGCAATATGAATAATACGGATTATTCATAATACTTCACCGGATTAAATGAGTTAATTCGGATAGTTTAATCGATTAAATGATAACACATGCATTAGGGGATTTTGTCCGCTAATAATTATTGTGTATTTTTATTTGATACATAATACGATTAGATACACATTAATTATTCATCAAATGAGATTTTGACACGTGCCATGAATATATGTATTTATTATTTAATGTAAATAAAATACATGTATTTGTGTAAATTAATTGTTTAATTATTTAATAGTTAAATAATTAAAAATTTTATACTTATCCATTAATCATTATTTGAATGAAATATGGTGAGATTTAATTTGGACATTTGGCATATATTAAATAATCAAAAGGTGTGACAATTTGATTGGTCCACCTAAAGCTTAATTATTGATTTAATATTGATTCAATGGAAAATGACCAAAATGCCCCCCAACTACCCCCCAAATTCGGTCAACACAAAGTAATTGGGTGAGGATTTGATTTTCTCTCTCATGCTCATCTCTTCACTGCCGAGAGCCTCCACCAAAAAGGGTTTCATGAGTTTCCCAATTAGTTTGATAAGTTCACGAAGAATTTTGAAGGAAATTCAGGGGAAAAGCTTGGGAATTTGGAGATTAACAGGTAATCATTCATCCTCTTGAGCTTAGAAAGTTGTTTCTTATTTCTTGAATTATTAGATATGATCTAGGGTTCCTTAAATTCTGAATATTTGGGGCTTTTGGTTGTTGATGGATGAATGGAAGTGGTTGAGGTATGTGTGAAGTAGATTAAGGAACTAATTAGTGTAATTTGTTTCTATTTTGTTCCAATTATTGTTCGACAATATAGTTTCCATTCTAGAGTTATTGATCTACTCTAAATAGCCTAGAATTGTTTTTGGGTTGTTCATGTGTGGTGGGACTCAATTGGTGTTGGATTAATTTGATCAATCTTGTAAAAATTATTTGGATTAAAGCATGAAAATTTAGGTAATTTCGGTTTTCTGGTCAGACTTCTTAAAATTGGAAATTATGTGATGTTTTTGATGTCATATGAATGTAATGGATGTGTTTTGTGAGTTACCAAAATTTCCGGAAATTGTTTCCGACTTGAAATAAGCGGAAAACGACCAAAAATGGCGTTACCGGGTTGATTTTGAGCCAACGGGTGACGGATGTCCAAACAATGAATCTGTCACTGTTCAGGTAGCCTATGAACTTCCCCGACACTATTGGAGCTGACTTGGGCAGTTTTCATAAGTGTCGGGTAGTCGGTTCGGTCAAAAACGTATTTTAAGCCATTTCACGGAAAATCGGTTTTCGTAAAAGTTTCACGAGTTTTCAACTTGTTTATGTCAATATTTGATATTGAATAAATAGGTTTAGGTGAAATATGAATAAATTATTCATATTAGATATTGAATAATTTATTCGGTATTTTGAAAAAGTTTTAAATACGATTTCGTCGGACCCGCGCATCCGCTGCGCCCTATGCCCAAAACCTCAACAGTAGTCTGGCTGAGGGCCTACATTTGTAGTCTTTGTTAGGAGGACGATGCTCATTAGCCTGTGGGTTTCTCTTGTCTATTGACCAGCGGGCTATCTCATCAATGTCTCTAGGCCGTTATGGGGTTTCGGGGTTCTCTCCTCATGGCGGCAGTTGGAGCCATCGTGCTTCTTATTCCTTTTGTCTTCTCCCTATCGAATCTCAATAGGCTGGATCCATGGTGTTGTACTGAAATTTCATCAGCTTTTTATAGAGTCCACTATTGGCGAGTAAACCATTGCAAAAGGCTTTAATAGTCATCGACTGGTAGAGAACCGATATAGAGATTCTTTCCTTGTTGAAGTGGGCTACGTAGCTTCGCAGGGACTCTCCCTTAGCTACTGGATCACATTGAGGTCATCCGTGGTTTTCTCAAATTTGTAAGAGCTTGCGAAGTGTTTCACAAACTTGCCTGCTAGCTCTTGGTATGATCCTATAGATCGACATGGGAGGGTTATGAACCAAGAGCTTGCAATGTTTTCACGAACTTATCTGCTAGCTCATGATATGATATAATTGAATGGTAGGGGAGGTTGATAAACCAAGTAAGGGTTGGACCCTTAAGCATTTCTCCAAACCCTCTACACATTCTAGCCTCCCATTGTTGTGGTGCATGAGCTATTAACATCATCTTGTATTTGTAGTGGACAACGTGGTCATCTAAATCAGTAGGTCCATCATATATCCGCATGTCTGGAAGGCTGAACTTTCATGGGAGCTCCACAAAGGTGATGGACTCAAGGAAATGCCTATTCGAAATTATTCTAGCCTGGCTCTTCCTGATTGGTAGCCTCACCCCGGGTAGGATAGAGAGTATCGCCTTTTTGAACTCGTCCATCTCCTTGCACATGCTGGAGGTGACCTGTTGTGTCGGTCCGATAGTGTAAGGTTGGACAGGGACTGGTATCTCTGTGAGTGCTCTGCTGAGGGCTACTGGTCACCGATTGCATCCTCGAAAGCCCCTAGGAGATTGATACAGTATCTCCCAACCTTTCATGGTTTGGAGAACGAGAACCTTTATGTGCACATTAGAGAATTTGAAGAGGTTGTAGCAACTTTTCATGATCGGTTTGGGACTACAAAGACAATCAGACTTAAGTTCTTCCCCTTTGCCTTTAAGGATAAAGCTAAAAGATGGTTGTATTCATTGAGACCTCGGTCAATAGGATCATGGGGGAGATTACACAGGCATTCTTTCACAAATACTTCTCACACCATAAAACGAATACCCTGAAAAGAAAAATCTCTACCTTCTCCTAAAAAGAGAGTGAAACTCTTTATCAAACATGGGAGAGGTATAAGGAGATGTTAGCGATTTGTCCTCACCATGGATATGAGATTTGGCGTTTAGTGAGCTATTTTTATGATGGTTTAACTGTTGGACAATTATGACCCATAACATCACAATTTTGTAAAGGACATGGTGTTCTTGTACAAAATTAACTATGTGACAAAGGAAATTGCTCTTTTATCATTTGTAATTGGATTACCTGGATATATAAATGATAAAAGTCCATATGATTAGTACCGGATTAATAAGATATGAGACAGTATTAATCCACGAAGGTTTAATTATTAAATATCCATAGTCGTAGTATTATCGAGACTGGACATCGATAATGTAGAATATACTAGTATTACACTTGTGCGCGTTATGGAAGCTTAACGACATAGTTCTCATATATTTGGGTATTGGATACTCATGCAAGTGTAATAAGAGGTTCTGTTTACCGATGGTACGGAAATAGCTTCGCTCTGGATAGACCCATCGGAATCTCATTGGTAGTATGACTATGTGTCTATAGGAATCTGAATCAGGGTAGGTGTATTTGGTCTTAACCTGAGACTTGCATCGCTAATACTTGCGACAATCAGTATAATTTGGTTTTAGTCGTCCGGGGCTTTAACAGGTTCTGCGTACGCCTCTTCTAGGTATACTGAGAATCGTAGTGTATTGGGTGTGATGTCAAGAAGAAGTATCACTTCAGTCATATGGAGATGATGATCACGCAGGGATACGGAACTGGTACTCTTAAGTACTGTAGTCATCGGGATAATATGACTAAGTCATGATTATCCGATTATAGAGACTAGTTGCAAGTGATCTGATATATTCTTCGTACGGGGCAGACACAATTTCAACCCCAGGCCTAGCATGTGACATCCAATACTTGATCGTAATATGCAATACTTAGTATACTATGCCTAATAAAGATTATATAGTCCTTTAAAGAATATTTCTGGAGAATTGGGTAGGCACGGTGCTTTGCTAGAAGCCAACCATATCTTTTAAATCGGTAAGAATGTGGTACGGGGTACGCACGTGTTCGGAAAGTCTGACAACCGGATTTACTGCCAACATATCCATGTATCTCTTGGGTCGCTTCCCAAAGATTCACCGATGAGATTTGACTCGAACAGAGAATTAATCTGGGATTAATTATGAGAGAGAAAATTAATCTTGGATTAATTACGGCAATAAATTAATCTAGGATTAATTATAAAAGAGAGAATTAATATGGGATTAATTACGTCAAGAATTAATCTGGGATTAATTCAACTAGAAGATAGAACGCGATTAATTTGGAATTAATCGGTAAAATAAATTTAATAGTTAAATTGGATTTTTATATTTATTTTATTTATTTGGGCTAAAATAATATATTGGATATATTAAATGAAATTGGATTTCAACGCATAATTAAATTGGATTTTAATTCAATCAAATGAATTATTTTGGAATTGATTCGTAAGCGACTTCCGTAATAATTTTGCGAGGCATTATTATTTAATTAAATCGGATTTAATTACGTCGCGACGGAAAATTTGTTTAGTCGGATTAAATGAAACCGGGCCCAAAGTGTGTTGTGTGGACCAACTTGAATTTTGAATTAAAAGTGGTGGGACCCACTAACTTACATCAACTTGACTCACATCACTAGTCATTTGTTGATGTAAGTGGTTGGATGCATTTAATGTATTTTTCCAACACACTTAACTTTTTGTTTTTGGAAAATATAAAAGGCAAGTGGTTTTTGGAAAACAAGATTAGTTTTGTTAGACACTACTATTCACTCATCTCTCTCTCTCTTCTCTCCCTCCATGGCCGATTATCATACTCTTTCTTTTGGAATTTTTGTTGCAAAAATTCTACTTGCTAGCACATTAAGAGTCAAAAGAATGTGATAGGGAAACTCAACCTTGAGTTTGGAACAACAAAGAAAGCTTGGAGCTTCCGAAATACAAAGAAAAGTCTTGAAACTTATTCGATCAAAGTAAGTTTTTCTGCAACTTTCTTCGATTTATTCACACACAAATCACTCTTAGAGATCTTTGGCATGTTCTAAGAACAGTAACATTAACCCCTAGAGAGTGCCAATTCGTGGAGACAATGTGAAATGGTGAGTTCATTCGAAAAGACCCTGATGAGGCATTAAAGTACTTAAATGACTTAGCTGAGAAATCTCACTCTTGGACTAGACCTAATGTCATTGATTGTATTGATAGGATACACCTCACTCCTTCTAGCAGAGGCATACACCACTTTAGGGAAGTGGATAGTCTTAAGGCACAAGTTGAGTTATAAACTAGACAGTTATGAGCCTTAAAAGCTAAGGATAGCCAGACTATGCATGCAGTAGCCCATTTAGAACCTCAAGGGGTATGCTTTATGTGTAAGGGAAATGACCATCTAGCCCAAGAGTGATCGGTATATGGTGAGATGAGGGGCACATATGAGGAACACTGCAACACTTTAGGGATGTACAAGAAGCCATACACACCTTATTCAGATACCTACAATCCCAGTTGGCGGAACCATATCAATCTTAGTTGGAAACATGAGTCTTATCAACCTACCCAGACACCACAAACCAAAGGTTACAATGCCCCTCAGTATCATACATCTTCTGTTCCTATGAATTCCTTCGAGGATACTGTGAAAGCATTTGTGGAGGCCTAAAGTAAAACCAATAAAAGGTTTGAGTCACTAATAGCTCAGGTAGTTGAAGACAATAAGGAGATTAAGAGCCAAGTCTCTAAGTTGACGAATGCCCTGAGTGTGCAAGAACAAGGAAAATTCTAATCTCAGGCTCAACCAAACCCACAAAGGTAACACATGGCACAAGCTGATCATGAGGTACCCAATGTAAGAGGTGTTAATGCCATAATCACTATGAGTGGTAAGGAGGTAGGCTTGCAGGACACTTCCAACACTGCAGGAGCCAAAAAGGATAGTAATGAAAACACCCCTCAGACAGATCAAGAGACACATTTCCCAGTTATAGTACCCTTTCCTCAGGCACTTAGGCCCATAGCGAGAGATACATACACAAATGGTGAGATCCTAGAACATCTAAAGCAAGTAAAGATCAACATTCCTCTATTATATGTGATCAAACAGGTTACCACTTATGTGAAGGTTTTGAAGGATCTATGCACAATGAAAAGGAAGCATCATGTGAAGAAAACTGCATTCCTGACAGAACAAGCTAGTGCAATGATTGAGCAGAAGGCCCCACCAAAATATAAAGATCCAGGGTGTCCTACCATTACTTGTCACATTAGCACTCATGAGTTCGGTCAATCTTTATTAGATTTAGGTCCTAGTGTTAATCTTATGCCATATTCTATTTATATGCAGTTAGGGCTTGGTGAGATTAAACCTACATCTATAGTTTTACAATTAGCTAACCTATCTATTAGAGCACCGCGGGGAGTAGTTGAGTATGTTTTAGTTCAAATCGATAAATTCTATTACCTCGTTGATTTCCTGATCTTAGATACTTAGTCTGTGGTTAACACTGAGTCAAAAATTCCACTAATCTTAGGTAGACCTTTTCTTGCTATAGCTAATACCCTTTTTAATTACAGGAATGGTCTCATGAAGCTATCATTTAGGAATATGACACTGGAAATAAATATTTTCATATTGAAAAATAACCACAAGGTGATGATGAGTGCAAACATACATACATGCTAGACACAATCTTACCAGAAACAGCTTCTTCACGACATGAATCACACCCTCCCGAATTGAAATTAATCCCAAATAATCATAAAAAGAGGAAAAATGGAGTTAGTACTTAATTGAAGATGATCCCTGGAAAATTAAAAATGGGGTTGAATCAATTTGGTCATATGTGCAGTCTCAAATTTCAACCATCAGTAGATCCTAGAGGATCAATGGATAAAATGTTGCAGCTAGATAAAAATTCATTTGCATGCCTTAATCACCAGGGGATACCGAAGAAGGAAGCATTTGGGACTATTTGGTCAACTATGTGGAAGCCACCATGACAACTTGAGAGATTGTGTCTAGCTGAAGACGTTAAACTTAGCGCTAGTGGGGAGGCAACCCTTGCATCTGAATTTATTTTATTTTATTTTATTTATTTTATTTTATTTATTTTATTTTATTTATTTTATTTACTTTATTTTATTTACTTTATTTAATTTAGTTTTATTTTATTGTATGTTACTTGTATGTTTATTGTTTGCATGAGTATTTATGCAGGTGTTAACACAACCTACACAGCCACACAACCAAAGCCTCACCGGCAGGAACCTGATCAACTCTGCGCCTAGTAGTGTTGTTCCTTAATCATTTTTCTTTATATTTATCCTACATGAGGACAATGCAAGTTTTAAGTGTGGGGTGTATACATGTAGTGATAAATACTTGTTATAAAAATAATAAAATAAAATTTGTTTTGTTTTGTTTGTTTTTAGTCCTTAATAGTAAAGCATAAGTCCAATGATGAATATTGTTTTCTTTAGGATGAAATCTAAGAAACGATAAGTTCTTTAATGTACTTTTATCTGATACATTAAATAATTGATCTAGGTTAGACTCGTAAGCATTTAATTATGGGTTTTTAGCAGTGACGACCTAAGTAGGTTACAAAATGACTAGTTGAAGAAATTGCATATCGATGAATGACCATTTGCTTAGATGTCTATCCTGATTTTCTAGTGTTATGATGTGTGGTATGGTTAAGAATAAAAAAAGAAAGTCTCTAAAGAAAGAAATTAAACCACCTATAACCGATGAGCGTGAAGTTACCCATGGGGCGAGCGTTATGACCACCAAGAGGAGAAATGTTACCTTAAAGGGTATGTGTGTTGAAAAAAAGAAAAAAGAAAAAGAGAAAAATTCAAAAAAAAAAGACAAGAAAAGAAAAAAATCATACTATGCTGAGCATAGAAAGGAAATTACATAGCATAATTGAGATATCTAGGTTGGTTTGACCCATCGAATCCTAATTTTTACACGAAATCATTGTGTTGGCTTACCTAGGAATCAAGTTATGAATGAAATTTTACACACACACACTGTGAGTCAGGCTTAGATGTTTAATTCAAGCAGTTGGATTTGAGTTGCATAAAGTACTTTGAAGGTTCTCTGATTTCATTACTAGGCATTCTTTGAGGAAAATAATATGTATAACTATTGGGCCTATTTCATTTTGTTATTTTTGCATGTGTTGTGAATGACGTTTGTGGGTGTCAATGCTGTAAGTCCTCACGAGATTATAACTCGTCCATTAGGGCCACCTAGGGGTTTAAAGGCTTGTTGCATACGCTAAATGCAATCGTGATCCCTACGAAAGTGGCTTAGATAGTTTTTAGGGACTAGCAATAAGCTGGTTGGGGGTTGTGATAAGTGCATGAAATTGTACTTTGAACATCGCTAACTCGGCTTAATTATCATGTATTTAATCTTATTATAGTTTATTTTATGTTTTATTACAAGGAAACAATGGAACATGAAGATTGGATCAATTACACATGTTTCAGGACCTTATGGACGCATCAGAAGCACACGAGACGAGCAGAAATGCAGAAATCATTATCCTGCAAAGCCGGCCACACGTCGCGACGTGCAAAGGCCACGTGTCGCGACACGAAAACATTTTCCAGGGTTTTTGCTTAGTTCATTTTTTACGCAAATAATGCCTCTGGGACTTCTCTATATAAACCCAAGCTCATCCAAAACCTTAGGGAGAGAGAAAAAAGAGGGAAACAGAAGAGAAACACACATTAAAGAGCCACAAAAAACAATTTCGAGAGAGAAGAACGAAGAACTTCAAGCCGACATTACGTCTCTCCATCTATCCAGGCTATATCTCTCTTCTGCATGGAGAACTAATCTCCTAGGTAAAACTATGGATGAACTCTTGTATTTAAGTTTTTATATTCACGTTGTTGATTCCTAAATACTCTTAAACGTTTAATACAATTAATGTTTATTATTCTACGATTTATGAATCAAGAAACTGTGTTTATTTAACTTGCATATAGATTCAGTCATGCTTTTTCTATGTGTGATTGGGGAACCCAATTGTGACTAGTAAAGTTATTTTATGAGTTGGTCTTATGCTGCAGTATTGCCTGAGGGTATATTATCGACGTTAGGTAAGTCATAAGGATAACTTTATGTGTTGTTAACATAGAGAAAGTAAATCATCGATTAACTTAGAATTTAATATGTTTAGAATTGAATATCTTCTGATTGTTGGTTTGGGATGTGAAACCTTCAATTGAGTAATAAAACGGAATCAATAACTGAATATAGGGATTTGATACAAGAGGGGTTCCTGACGCTTTGTTGTTTATCTCTACTGATATTCTTCAATTATTTTCCATAGTTTTTATCTTATATTATTAACTCAATCTTTCTTTTCAATAGGCTTCTAATATTTTGTTTAAGTAAATTAGTTCCTTGTAACAATCTCTCTGAGGAATCGACACCCCAACTATACTGCGATAGCCGTAAGTATTTTTTTAGAGTAATTATGACTCCTCGACAGTTAGAGGTTGAAGCCATCTGCTTCAATTACCTTTGAAGACTGGTGTTGGTGCTCTGTATTGCAAGGTTTTCTTCCTCCAGTGCTTGCAACCATTTTTGAAGAGCACCCAACTGAATAGACATGGAGTTTGAAGTGTTCTCATTTCTAGAAACCATGAATGATATGAAGATTATAGATTGAGAGAGCTTTGCTTACTATGAATCGATGGGGCCCCACGATGGGTGCCAAATTATAGATGCTGAATTTCACCTTCAACCTACAATCAAGAATTTGTATGTTTGGCGCACCAACGGTCCTGCAAAATAAAATCAAAGTGAATTTGGAGTAACTACACACCAGTGTGGTATTTAAAGGGTAATATATGCTTTGAGAAATTGAATGTGAGAGCCAAAGCTTGAATACCTCAATCCCTTTGACCCCTTTAGACGGTTTAGGATTCCTTGGAACGATCGAATTCCAATCCTATTTAGGAAATGGTGGTAGAGTATGGACTGAATTAGGAGTGCCTAGATTTTCAGGATTAGATGTAATCCCTATTGCACTTGGATTATACCACTGTATTTGTAGGCGGTTAGTCTTGATCCAAATACTTTGTTTCCTTATTTAGAAGGAACTAACTGTGTGTCGACTGGTGGGCCATATATACCTGGGCACTACATAAATGAGGCAAAGTCGATTGGGAAAATGCTCATATATTGCCGGTTGGGATGTTAAGTAGCATGGCTAAGTTCTACTAGAGACCTTTTGAGTCGTGTGGGCTCATGGAAACCTTCAAGTCGTATTGACTTTTCCCTATGGGTGGATGAGCTCGTGGGTCATGTGTGTGAATCATGTGTAGGCTTGTAGGCGGTCAGTCTCGATCCAAATACTTAGTTTCCTTAATTTGAAGGAACTGGATTTGTGTCGACTGGTGGGCCATGTCTACCGGGGCACTGCATAAATGAGGCAATGTCGACTCGGACATTTCTCATATATTATCGGCAGAGATTTTAAGTAGCATGATTAAGGTCTACTGGAGATCTTTTGAGTTATGTGGGCTCATGGAAACCTTCAAGTTGTATGGGCTTCTTCCCTAGGGGTGGACGGGCTTGTAGGTCCTGTGTGTGAATCCTATGTGTAGGCTTAAGGCCGTTGGTGCATACTTAACCCAATTGACTTGATGTTGTAGGGGATCAATGTCAACTAAAATGCCCATATCAAATGGGGCTCTAACGGCTGATAGCCATGCTGATTGGGCTCTATTGGTAGCCCATAATGCCACTTTGGCCAAATGAAGGCCAGGTGATAAAATCTTATACGAGTTTATCGCTTGGGCTTAAGTGTCATCTGAGAAATAATGACGTTTGGGTCGCCAAAATTTGGCCCGTATAATATTTATAAGTTATTGATCAACTATTTTCAAATATTTATATCGCATTCATTCTGACTCCAAATCACAATTTGTGAGTAGATAAGGATTTAATTAAGGCTCAATGGGGGTACATGGCCCCCACTGGGCCTTAATTAAAAATAAAAAAATAATAAGATAAATTTTATTAAAATGAAATCGAACCTATCACTCATTCACTCCCACTAATGGATTTCTCAACATTTAATATTTCCAGACTTGGTCAGCAACTTGAGAATTACAGTTTTGATATTTGTGATAAAAATAGTATAGAATTTTCATATTGAATGGAATTAGTGAACTTGCAATAAAAATGGTGGATACTGAAAAACACAAAATATATCCATTAGTTTACAAGATTTTGACTTTAGTATTGATTCTTCCAATTGCTACAGAAATAGTTGAGAGGGCATTTTCTGCTATGAGTATTATTAAAAATCGATTACGCAATCAGATATGTGATGAATGGTTAAGCGACACTTAAGTTTGCTACATTAAATATGAGATTTTTTATCAAATGAATAAGGAAAACATTATGCAAGGCTTTCAAAATATGAAAACCGCATAGGAAAATAATAATATTTTATTTGTTTGGTTGTTATTAATATAAAAAGTTATTATAATTTTATACAGTATATTTTGATCATATTTAGACAAACGTGTATGAATTTATTATATATTACTTCGTTAAGAAAAAAATTTAGCCCCTACTGAGTGAAATTTCAAGATCCGCCCATGTTTGTGAGATTCTACATATAGTTAATATTTTCATCTACAACTTCCATCAAGCAATCTCTCACATTAGGACTTCTATAAGGTCAAAATCATCTCCAAGTGGTTATATCGCGACAGTCACAACACAATCACACAATCATAGTCATAGTCACACAATCATAGTCACATTCACAGTCATAATCAAATTCACATATACAACTCAATCATAATATCAGTCACATATATAATTCTCAGTCACATTCCTTAGTTACAATGACAGTTATAAATATTCAATCACATTTTTTAGTCACAATACTAGTCATATACTCAGTCACAATTCTCAGTTACAATGACAGTTATAAATACTCAATCAGAGTTACAAGGTTAATCATAGTTATGTCATTTTACATACCAAAAATTATAATTGACATCTCCAACCCTTAAAAATAATTATTCACGTGAACAATGACCTAAAAATAAATTTAAAGTCCAACTTTAAAAAAATCATGAATAGTCAAAATTTTAGCAAGATGATACAGAATTTTCACAAAGAGACATGATTTTACGGGAAGGATATAACGATTTTCTTATCTTGAAAAAAGTATGGGACGAGATAATTTTTTATCATGTTGTAGATAAAGGAGAGGACCAGAATTGATAAATCTCAATTCGTCCCATCTCATTGTCTTCCCTAGTTTTTAGGTTTTATATTTTAATAAATATTTTTTAAAATAAAAATAAAAATACATTAAGTACCATGTCAATATATTCAAAAGTAAAATTATAAAAAAATAATTTTTTAATATAAATGCAATGGAATATTATAAAAACAATAGGAGGACTAAGTGATATATAGTGAATAACAACAGTAAAAGAGAAAATGACAACCTCCTCCAGCACATTGTAATATAGTCAAATACATTTCAACTCTTTAAGGGCTACGTCTGCGATAGGCATCTTTATTATTAAGTTGCTACCTGGACTTGGTATTTACGAGTCTCTAATATTGACAAAATGTGTCAAATCCAGATAAATCGTTGGACATGCTTATAGGTTCTAGACGACCGTTAAATAATTTACTTCTCCTCCAATGACAACTAAGGTCCAAAAATCTTTTGTCGCCCGTTTAAATAATTTACTTCTCCTTCAATGACGACTAAGGTCCAAAAATCTTTTGCGGCCCGTATATCATATCGTTTTTCCGTCAAATTTATGAAGATGTATCATCCGCACACATTGGACATGCCATATATTCCTTAGTACTCCACCCAGATAGAGAACCATAAGCTAGAAATTCATTAATAGTCTATAGTAACACCGCGTACATTTGAAAATACTACCCAGTAACTACATCATAGGTAGTTACACAGGTATTCCATAATATATATAATTCTTCAATCAACGACCTCAAGTATCCGGTTGTATGGACAAGAGTATGAAAGGGTCTTTTATACACTTCCACGGCGATAAGTTATAAGTTACAAGTACCACATGCCATATACTGTAAGAGTTATACATGTTTCCAAAAGCACTAAAACCATCATATGTAAGGCCTAACCTGACATTATGAGGGTCCTTCGCGAAATGTAAATATATATCATCAAAGTCTTTCCGCTTAGTTGCATCAGCAGGGTGTTTAAGAACACATTCATCACCAACTCTCTTATCACGATGCCATCTCTTGTAAGATGCTGTGTGACGTGACATGAATAATCTTTATAGTCTATGTGTCAATAGAAAATAACGCAATATCTTCTAAGACACATTATTTCCAATACCACGGATCTTAAACCGATTTTCTCCACAGATTGGACAATCTCAATGAATTAATACTCTGTTCAAAATAATACACAATCATACTTACAAGCGTTATCAATTAATACCCCAATCCGAAATCATGTAATAATTTTTCGCCTCGAAATAGGATTTTGGTAATTCTGTGTCGACTGGTAACATCTGTCCAAGAAACTCTAACATCACATCAATGTTTTTATTGGCCATTCCATTACTTACTTAAATGTGGAGTAGAAGTCAACATGCCAGCACAAACAAACGATACTTTTTAGCTTCTTTAAGTAACTGACTAAACACTTTTTGTATGTTGTTCTCCTTTGGATGTGATGTTTCTCCACCAAATATCGAACCTTGCAAGTCATGCAAAGTATCAATCATATCATCATCATTTTCTCCACGATGCTCGTGATAACTGGTACTACCTTATAAATGAGTATACTCGGAGTCAAAGTTGTATTTTTCTTCATGGTAAACCCACGTTCGAAAGGTCACTGAAAGTTTCGGCATGTATACATGATCCATAACTTCGCTCAAATGCTTCTTTCTCTTATTCAAACAGTTATTACATGGACAACATACACGACCTTCCGCATCAGCAACTCGTTTCGTTGCTTCCATAAATTCTTCCACCCCTTTACGGTTTTTTATACTCAATCTATTGGGCACACTCATCCAACTTCTATCTATATCAACAAAAATATATACAAAATTATAAGAAAATGATAAATTAATTAAAATTAATGTATGTACAATATATTCACTTAACAATTAAATAGTAATCCAAAATCAAACCCTATACATACATACTTATCCTAAATCAAATTATCTGTATTAATTATATGCACTATCAATTAAAAATATAAACTAAATATTTAACTAATTAATTCTAAACCCTTATTTTAGGGAATTTACTCAAACTAATAATGAATAAATAAGTTATTAGAGTAATTGATATTATATACACCACCAATTCAATTCATAAACTAAAATATTTGACTAATTAAATTCTAAACCCTATTTTTGGGGATTTACTCAAAAATACATAATGGGTAAAAAAAATACGAAATAATAGTGATACATTATAGAAAATACATATCTTAATTAGCTTAATTCATAAACTAAAATATTTACCTAATTAAATTCTAAACCCTAAGTTTAGGGGATTTACTTAAAAATATATAATAGGTAAACAAATTACTACAATAATAGTAATACATTAGAGAAAATACATACCTTAATTAGCTTAGTGTTAGATTGTTGTTAAAAATGATGAAAATTAGTATTTTTTTTACGTGAGTATTGAAGAAAAATGAATAAATAAAAGAAGAGGTCGTAGGTAGGTAGTATTTTTGAAGACTTTATAGTGTTTCCAATATAAATAGAAACGCTAAATGACATACATTTAGCGTCGAAACCAATATTCGACGCTAAATCTTACATTATCAGCCTCAAAAATTAGGTAACGACGATAAATTACTACATTTTTAGCGTCAAAGTTATATATCGATGCTAAATGTTATAAGATTTAGTGTCGAATATAGTTAGCGACACAAATTTTTTTTGACATTTAGCATCGCTATTTATATTCGAAATGTTGACGATTCTTTATATTTAACATTGAAAATCAGGTAACGACGCTAAATGTCAAAATTTATTGCGTCGAAAGTTCGTTGGCGACGCTAAATATTGTAATTTTAGCTTTGTTGCTTCTTGCGACGTATATGTTATTAATTTAGCATCGTAAGGGTTTGGCGACGCTAAATTATAAATTTGGTGATAATTTTTTCGGCAATGCTAAAACTTTGAACACTAAAAATCCTATTTCTTGTTTGTAGATGTCCAGCAGACTCCTTTGTTACCTCAAGTTTAGCTACCATCTGAGGATGCTTGAGTCCATTTCATTTGGTTGGAAGCTGAACAAGTTGATCTCAATTGAAGTTTAGTTCGTTTAAATTTGGTTCGATGAGAAAATTAACCGAGTTCTCTGTATGACCGGTTTTATATGCTACATATCTTATTTAAGTTATTAGTGGTGGTGTGATTTTTGAGTATGTAGAATAATTAATCCTTTTGTTTTGTTTAAATCTTTATTTTTGAATGATATCTGAAATCTATTTTTAATTCATCTATTATGGGTCTTGTAGCCGTCAAAGCCGCCGTGGGGATATGAGAAATAACCAAGGGCAAGGGTCGGGGCGATGGCTGAGGCCATAGTGCCAATGATAGAAAGAAGCCTGTTGATAAGTTGACAAAGAACTGGATAAGTATCATGCTGAAGCGGGGCAGATTTGGTCGAATTTGAAGCTTGTACGAACTGAATTAGTATATCTAGCGTTTGATATATAGTTTTGTGAGTTTATAAACTAGTTTATACTCTCATTGTAATACTTATAAATTAGGTTATATTCTCAATCAATATTCTCTACCAACACTACAAGAATTGTTACATTTGGCATCAAAATCTTAACGTCGAATAAAAATAGTTTTTTACGTCGAAATACAATATTAGACGTCAAAGGCGTAGTTCATTTGCGTCGAAAATAATTTTGACATAAATAATGCATCTTTAGCGTTGAAAAATTGTATCGATGCCAAAAACTTTAACCTTTTACGTCGAATTAGAATATCAACACTAAAAACTTTAACCTTCTGTGTTGAATTATAATTTCGACACTAAAAGTCATACCTTTTGCGTCGATATTATTTTCGACGTTAAAGGATTCTGACAACCCCAACAACAATCCCATTACCTTTAATGTCGAAAATATATTTCGAGAATTTTCTTTTTTCAACGCTCAAGGGTTGTTAAAATCTCAAAACCACCGACACTTCTTTCTCCTACAAATCATCAACAAAACTCCAATTTTTGACAAAGTTATTTTTATTCTATCTTTTATTAAATCATAACTCTTTATTTTTCCATATATTTGAATTACTCTCACTTAATTAATTTAAGTTCCCAAAAATTAGGATTTTAATTTTTTATAATTATCTTTATTATATACAATGTGTTATATTGCGATATTTCATATCGTACGCAAGTGTACGGTGTCAATTTTTAGTAAATGATAAGTAGAGTGTCGAACCCACAAGGATTGTAATCAAATTCTCCCTAAGTACTATAATTGATAAACTTAACTTTATTTATAAAGCAATTTAAAATAATCTAAATTAAAACTAAAAGATAAATAAATAAAATATTAAAATGTTTAATGAGGAGAAACCATGATAAGAGAGATTCAAGAGTCTGATTTCACCTAGCTATCCCCTATGTATTTGTTATGTCAATAAACTATTATTCAGTTTAATAGTTTATAAGCCAAGAATCCTTAAGTATTCTACTCCCTCTCCTGAGAAATAGTGAAAAGATTATTAATTACCGACTTTGATATCTCTATAAAAATCTAATAATTAACAATTCATTATGTCTTGTGATTCTTTGTTAACAACTTCAAAAGAATTATAGATTCTCTCGAACTCTATAAAATTCCTATGTTATATCCTCTAGATCCTATTTAAAATCCTTCTCTCCCGAGCGATAGATTCTAAACATTCATCATCTCAATTTATGGCCAATAAACAAGAAGCATTAAACGCAAGAGAATATAAATAAACTAAATCAAAACTTTATAATAATCAAATTGGCAAACAACACATAGGTTCAAGCATTGGCTACATCATTCTCTAGAATAATGGAGTTAGTTCATGACTAAAGATAAAAATAATGAGAGTAATGTCATGAATCTAATGCAAATCATTAGGGTTTAAAGATAGAAACTAGAAGATTAAACCTGAATCGAATACCTTCGCCTTCGGACGTCACCGTCTTTGTCTCCTCTTGTCGCTCTTCAATCTTTCTCTTTGGATCTCTCTAAAATATGTGTTCAGAACCTTTTGTTGTGTATTGGTCTCTCTTTTAGGGTTTTGGACGAGCTTTTATATTTATAGGGAAGTCCTGGAGTCTTTGTGCATGTAAAATACTACCTAATTAAGATTTTTGGCTTCTGTCAGAGCGTCGCGACGCCGAACTCTTGGGAAATCACTATGTTGGCATCCAGATGAGGTGCCGCAATGCCACCCTATTTTTCAAGATGAGTGTTTTCTGCATTTTCTGCTTTCCCGCGTGCCTGCATCCGTAAAATCCCAAAACAAGTCCAATTACTCCAAGATCCATGTTCAAAATGCTTCCTATAAATAAAACATAAAAGAAACTATAAAATACATTAAATGAAATGAAATCTATCAAAATAATAAGCTAATAATGCAGGAATAAGTGCGTATAAACTGCATTTATCAAACACCCCCAAACTTAAGATTTTGCTAGACCCGAGCAAAAGACTAAATAAAAATAAACAAGCAACAATAAAAAAATTAACTAGCCCACTTTCGTAGGGATCACGATTGCATTTACCATATGCAACAAGATTTTAAACCCCTAGGCGGCCCTAGTGGATGAGTTATAGTCTCGTGAGGGCTTACGGCGATGACACCCACAAACATCATCACACATATGCATTCAAAAATATAAAAATAATAAAATAAAATAGTCCCGATAGTTACAAATAATATTGTGCTCAAAGAATGCCTATCAATGAAATCAGAGAACCTTCAAAGTACTCAATGCAACTAAATCTATGTTCTTGAATAAATCATCTAAATCAGGCTCAAAGTGTGTGTGTAAGGGTTTGTTCACAGATCGACTCCTTAGTAAGCCAACTCAATGATTTCGTCTCGAAAATTGGGATATGATGGGTCAAACCAACCTATATATCTCAAAAGTTCTATGTATTTGCCTATTTTATGCTCAGTATGGTACGATTTTTTTTCTAATTTTCCCTTTCTCATTTATTTTCAACACACCTACCCTTTAAGGTAGCATTTCTCCTCATGGTGGTCCTAACACTCGCCCATGGGTAGCTTCACGCATATCGGTTATAGGTGGTTTAACTTTCTTTTCTTTCTTTTCTCTTGCTTTCATTCTTTTTCAATCAATTTTTTTCTTTTATTTTTAACCATACCATACATCATAACACTAGCAAATCGAGATATACATATAAGCAAATGGTCATTCATCAGCAAGTAATTTCTTCAACCAGTCATTTTGCCAACTACCTAGGTTCTTACTGCTAGAAACCTATTGTTAAGTGCTTACGAGTCTAAGTTAGATCACCTACTCAAGGCATTGGTTAAAAATCAATTGGGAACTTATCGTTTCTAAGATTTCATCTAAAGCAAATAAAATTCATCATTTGACTTATGCTTTACTAAGTATGACTTAAAAATATTATATATATATATATATATATATTTAAATAGCAAAAACTATCACTATATGCACACACCCCCAAACTTAAAACTTGCATTATCCTCAATGTAAGATAAACATAAAGAAAAAATAGTGAGGAACAACACTACCGTGCATGGAGTTGACCAGGCTCCTACTGGTCAAAATTTGGTTACGTGGTCTGTGTGGGCTGCGTTGTTACCTGTATAAATACACATGCAAATGAATAAACAAGGAAATATCACATAATAAAATAAAAATAAAGGAAAGGAAATAAAAATAAACAAATGCAAGGGTTGCCTCCCCGCTTGCGCTAAGTTTAATGTCTTTAGCTAGACGCAACCACCCAAGTGATCATGGTGGCTTCAATGTAATGGACCGGGTAATCTCATGTGCTTTCTTCTCTGGTATCCAACAGTTGTTATGACATGAAAAATACAGCTTGGCAGGTTGTGGTAGTTTATCCATGGATGGTCCCCAGGGTCTACTGATGCTTGAAATTTTGGACTGCACTTGTGGTAAACTTGATTCGACCACCTTTTTAGCTTTCCAGTGATCATCTTCGAGTGAGTACTAACTCTTGATTTCCTCTTTTTGCGACATTTTGGGATCAGTTTTTGTTCTAGCTGTGGAGGATATTCTTTGCATGGCTTAACTGCGGGTTCACCCAGTGTGTTAGCTTGAATACATGGAGATGGGTCTAACTAATGATCACTATCTATTGCAACTTCCTTCCCTAAAATGTCTAACCTGTGACATTCTTCATCACCTTGAGGACTTGGCATGGCTCTAAAAACACTAAAGGTCACTTCTTCATCTTGAACTCTTATTATTAGTTCACCTTTCTGCACATCAATGATTGCTCTACTTGTGGCCAAGAAAGGTCTCCCAAGGATAATTGGGACGTCATGATCCTCTTCCATTTGCAAAACAAGAAAGTCAGCAGGAAAGTAAAATTTATCCACCTTAACCAACACATCCTCTACAATTCCTCTCAAGTCGGTGAGGGATCTATCTACTAGCTGCAATGTCACTGTGGTTGGCTTCGCCTCACCTATGCCTAACAGTTTGTAGATGGATAAGGGTATGAGATTTATACTTGCACCCAAATCACATAGTGCCTTACTAAAGTATCTGATAAGAGGAAAATATATCAATATTTACCGCCCATTTTACTTAATATTTTGTATAGTTTCTTGAGTTTTGTGAATATTTTGATATGTTTTGGGTATTTTGTAGATAAATAACTTTTCAGGATTCACTGGAATCAAATCAGGGCCAAAACAACAAAAAATGGACAAAAGGGCAAAATGGCAAAATTGTCATTTCATGTGTCGCGACGGGCATGTTCTCTGTGTCGTGACTCACCGCAGTCACTATTCTGCCGACACTTGTCATCATAATATCAGCACAATAATTCAGCCTTCTAACACCACGCGTCATTGCTTACATCAGCGTTGCGACGAGCACAACTTCAACTGTCGCAACGCCGAGCCAATAATTCTTGTGAAAGTGCCGACAGCCACGTTCATAATCTTGTGAAAGCCACGTACACGTGTCAAAGATCAATAGCGCGTCGCGACGTGCAGTACCAAACTTTGCCTATAAATTGAGGCCAAAATCAGAAGGAAAATTCATACCTTCTTCTGGGGATTTCCTTAAGAATACTAAGAAGATTGTATCTTGTTTGTTTATTTACAGCTTTCTTGTATTTAATTTTTATTTTATGGAATAGTTCTTTCTTTATTTTACTTTTTAGTATGAGGAGGTAACTTCCCTCTGCTGGGGTGAAGGGTAAAGCTTTTATTACTAATATTTAGATTAATCTCCTTAATTATAATATATATAAACTATTTTAAAACCTGACTTAATGGGATACCGCCTTTATGGTCGGTTGGACTTAATTAAATTGATTTTAACTTGACTAAATTGTGTACCACTTTTATTGTCGGTTGGAATTAATCATAAATTTGACTTAATCAGGATACCGCCTATATGGTCGGTTGGTAATGTCATGCAAAGTTTATATATTATAATAATGGAGATATCTAAATTAGAAGTAATAAAAGTGGATCCTCTAACCCCCCCCCCATCATTTTCTTTATTGTTAATTTATCTTTTTAATTTCCAAGCTTTACTTTATGTCATTTACTTTATGTATGTCTTTATCATTCGTAGATATGTGTGGTAACTAAACCCCTTATATAGGGTTGTGATGAATTCCAATATCACCATTTTATAAGTGGTTTTTTTTATGTCTTGGGTAATATAAAGGTTTATTTATTGAGTCTTAAGCTTAATGCTTCTTGTTAACTGGCTATTAATAAGATTGATTTGGTAAACTTAAAATAAATTTGACAAAAGAATTTTAGGTTTCAGCCTTAGACTCAATAGCTCACGATCTCACCTTGGGGCAAAAGACTCTTAGGTGATTTTCTTCCAGGATAGACATATACATGTCGGGCGGGGGTAGCCACAATTGGAACTTAATCCTAATGAATTCAGGTAAACGCAAAGTTTATGGCTGACCGATAATAACTTGGTTAACATAGATATATGATTAATTGGGTTATTTTGGGTATTTGCATCTAACCATCGACATAGGCTTTTGTATATTTTCGTGTTCCAGGTTAGTAAACTGATATATTGCACAAACATGAGATAACCACTTCATCTTTAAAAAGATATTGGAAGGATTCCTAACCCTAGATAGTTTTATAATATTGAATTTTACTTTAATTTACTTTCGCACTGTTTTATTTACTTGTTTTCAGACAAAATCACCATCTAAACAACAATCAATCTATTAGATACTCGTAAGTATTTAACGTCATAAATTAATAGCTAAGGTATTAAGTCCTCATGGGATCGATACATTTTATACTACTTGAGCGATACGTCCACTTGCGTTACGTGAGTGATATCACCGATCAAGTTTTTGGCGCTGTTGCCGGGTACTTATTTATCTTTCACTATTAATTTTGGGGTTAGATACCATTACTTATGTCTAATTTCTTTTTATTTATTATTTTTGTTTTCTTGTATTTCAAGTTCTCAGTCACTACATGAGAAGAACCGG